>JAADWY010000769.1:0-15638 GCA_023336355.1 Pythium dissotocum
GCAGCTTCATGAATCGTGGGAAGAGCATACCCAGCGGATGCGCGGCCACGAGCACGATGAGGAAGCCCAGCACGTGGACCAGCGTGTCGTCCAGTACGTCGCTGCTGCCGAAGGGCACGGCCGTGGCTGTCGTCGTAGCTGCTGACGAAGAGGAGGAGGCATTGCCAGATCCGGACGAGTTAGTCTGAGAAAGTACGCGCAACGCCATCGCCGGATAGACCATGGCGGCGTCTAAAGTTGTCGACGCCATTGTGCCGAGCTCGTTAGACGCTGCAAAATGATAGACGCGTGTGGAGGGTCGAAGGATAGTCTCTCTTGACGCGAATTCGGGGGGAATATATAAATGAATGAACTGCTGCTCGTCAGGTCTAACCGATAGACCTATCCGGCTTCCACCCAACCACGGCAACGCACGCAACGCGAGCGCTGATCAGACGGACTAACGATCCAGGTGGATGAAAGCGCAGAAACTGTGGACGGCGACACGATACGACAGAAGCCCATCGCCACGCTCTGCCACACAAACAGAGTCATTCTGTGGAGTCTAAATGCCATCTGGCCCACCGAGTTGCTGCGTGCTCTGGACGTTGGAGTGCCCCGCATTGCGATCTCTCATCTTCTTCAGGAAAAAAATGGGATCAGTGCTGGATTTCCCTACCCCTTTTATAAATCTGCCTCGTGTTAAATGGCTCAGATCCAGACTCAGATCCTAAATACGATCTGACAGCAGTTCTTCAATAAAAACCTGTTTCGGGACAAACTTACCCACTAAACGACTAAACGTAAACTTCGCGTGTTTTGGCGCATAAACATGCACTCAACGTGTATACCGGTACTAAAACCGGTATCATACCGCTTCCAAAAGAGACGGATGCCACAGCCGCCTGTCCGGTCAAGTGACTGACTTCCCTTCGGCATTCAGTAGCTGAGCCCTTCCTCGCGCTGAGCTGACAGAAGAACAGCTCGTCCTCCTAACCGCACGCCCCATCGCCACCATCGACGAGGCGACAGCGAAAGGCAAGCCGTCGCTGATCACTCTGTGAATCCCGACCTTGGGTTCAGCAGCTGCCAGCCCATCCATCCACCGTCGCGACCCAGATCCATCCACCACACCCGCCGACGTGGTTTGGCCCTCTCCGTCTCTCATTCGACGACTATCCGTCCATCAATCAAACAAACAAAGCATCAGAAGAAGAATGAGGCGAATGCAACTTGTACGCCTGCTAGCAGTGCTGTTGCTGGCGCTTGTGGCTGTGGCCATGGGCTCCGTGGACGCGCAGGAGCCGTCGCGTGCGCTGCGCGTGGAAGCCGAGAGCTCAACGGCAACAGAGCACAGTACCAGTACAAGCGGATCATCTACTGCGTCTGGAGACGTCGCGACGAGCGCCGAGACGACCCACGAGAAGAAGGAAGAAGGACCCGCGACGTCCTCGTTTACGGGCCCGCTGATCGCCGGCGCGTTGGCGATCGTGCTTATCGGCGGCGTCGTCAAGTTCCGCCAAAAGTCTAGCGCCAGCCAGTAACAAGACACGACAGCCAACCACACGCACAGCACAGAGCTCGTCATGATATATAGAGAGAAAAGAAGCAAGCGAGAGGACAGGGAGTATGCGATGGGCATGCATGCATAGGCGAAAGTAGTGCTGTATTTATTGCGACGATCTAATTGAGAATAGACTGCGAAATAGTGCATATTCAATGGCGTTTTTAGGCCCCTCATACCGGTGCCCTGCATGCTCTTCCTCCACGTCGTTCCTACCGTGCCTGCAGCGTTGATTGATGTTGTTCTAATCGAAGCAACGACGCTCTCGCGCGCGCCTTCGTGCGCCGGATTCTCTTCCCCTTCTCTATCTCCTTCGTGAGGATCCCTTCTGTCTTCATCTTCGTTTCCATTCTCGCCATTGCGTCGCGGAATCATCCCACGGTTGTCGTCCACGGCGGCACCCACCGCACGTCGCTAGCGCCGACAGATCCGCTTCGATTTGGCGTCCATGCATTTCGGTTCTTTGCAGCCGAAGGGATCCCTTCAACAATGACCGAATTAGCCAATCATATGGCTCTATTTGGTCAAACTGACTCTTCATGAGCCAATCAAAATCGAAAGAATGAGAAAGGCGACACGACCATCACTGCCAATTCCCTTCGACTCAACATTCCGCACGATTCGAGTTGACGGAGACAAGCGAAACCGCTCTCTGCAGGATCACCACGTCGCCTCTGCATCATCATCGCGTTGCTGATCACGCGGAGGAATCCATGGATCCCTCCAGGATTCACGGTGGGTGCGGGTGGAGCGACTGGGCTCATTCTCTTGCTCTTCGGAGCCAGTGTGGTCCGTGGATGGCAAGCAAGACGTCTGGCAAGAGGATGATGTCGGAAAAGATTCGAACACTGCACTCCACGCTGGGCAAGAGAAGTTACGATGCAGAGCATGGGGCCATCCATCCCAAACATGCAAAGAGGAACGCATTAGTAGACGCCGGCTTGCCTGAGTCAGGCCACCGCCTGCGATTGTGGTGGGCGAGCTCCTCCTAGGCCTCTCTATCTTTAACTATGGGCTGCTCCGTGACCACTTCAACAAGGTTCCTATCCGTTTCTCACCCCTGATTGAGTCCCAGCGACCAATTCGAACTCTCTGTTCGGCAAACACAGGCTATATCCATGCAACACGGCGTCCGTTTCGTTGTGATCCGCCTGGGCACGTGGCAAGTATAGAGACAATTCGTTGGCCACGTAGACGACAACTACTTGCCCTCAAAAGAGCCTTCGACAAGTGATCTCCTCCTTCAGTGCGATAGTGTGTTGCCATGAAAGGCTGCTGAAACTCCCTGACTTGATGCCACAAATAGCTCTGCGTACGGTCATGAGTCTAATATTTCTAGAGTATAACGGACCGGGGCGTGATCGCACACGGCTCCATCACAAGTGGAAGGCAACACCCCTGACGCTCACCGCGTGTCTTCATTCGTCGACTGGAACTGGCTGAAGCAAGAAGACCATAATGGCGGTCGCGACGCGCAAGTTCACGGTCGTCAAGCTCTTCCTCGTGCTGCTCAACGTGGCGTCCACGGCGCTCACGCTGTTCACAGGTCTACGCGAGAATCCGCTGCTCGTCGCCGTCACAGGACGCTATGATTCCATCCGCCAGCGGCTTCGAGATGGTTCAATCAACACTGAAATGGCTCTGGACGACAACTTCCGCATCGATAAACTGTCCTCCCTCGACGACATCAGCGAGTACCGGTTCATCACCGCGCCTCGCCGCGACCCGTACTCTATCGGCGAGTACCGAAGCGTGTGCACGAACCTCAACTCCAACACCGCGCCCGTCATGGGCCTCGTGTACGACGACTTCTGGGGCAACGGCACGCGTCGTGTGCAGGTGTTTGTGTACAGCATTTCGGCACCAAAATGCAAGATGATCAACGTCAAGCCAAAGTGGCGCGATAGCTGCATCCAAAAGTTCAACAAGAACGCGACGCAGTGCTACCAGTACATCCTCGACAACTTTGAGACGCTGCAGGAAGACCGATTGATCCAAGTCGGAGCGAACAAGGACTTTGGTGAGCGTGGCGTGCCGTTTCTCAAATGTCTCGGTCGTCCGCAGCAGAATTTCGACTTCCAGGCCGATCTATTAGCCCACCAGGCGTACTGGGCCGGTGGCAGCTACCACATCATGATCCAGACCAGCGAATGTCGAGCGGTTTCATTAGTCCGCAACCCTGACAGGAAGTGGGGGCTCTTTGAGTCACAAGGCATCGACGAAGGAGCGAACGTGCTGCTCGCGTTACCACCAGCGGGCTGGTTCGCTTCGACCGTGACGTCCTTGTACTCGATCGTGACGATCACGATGATCGCCAAGGGCGTCGTAGCCGCCTTAATGAGGAACCGCAACGTCCACTACCTGCCCAAGCAGGTGCGGTACGAAGGCACAACGCAGAAGGTCATCCAGTACGTGCTTCCGTTCATGCCCGTGGCGATCTTCTTCACAGAACACGAGCGGTCGATCATCCGGTTCAAGGGATCGCTGCTCATCGCGTCGGATATCTGGATGAACCACTGGCTGTACATGGTGCTGAGTATCCTGGACGCGATCACGAACATCCGTCTCACGTACGTGACGCTGCAAGTCGGCACGTGGATGCTCGTGATGAAGATCACGACCGAGAGCTTTCTGTTTCTGTGTGGTGCACTCACCAAGATCACGTGGATCATGTGTCTTGTGGCCACGATGCTGCGGTACTTTCTCAAGGTCTTTGCGCGTGTGATTCGAGCCATGCGGCTGATCAAGTCGTCCACGCGACAGAGGATCGAGTGGTACGTCGACAGCTCGGCCATGTTTCTCACGTACAAGCTGTACAACTTGATGCTGTGCGTGATTCTCGGTCTCATGCTCAACTTCCGCGGCGCGCCGACGTTCATGGAGCGTGCGAATCCATACAAAGTGGGCATGTACGGCGGCATTCCTCGCATCGCACAGTTCTGGAAGAGTGAGATCGTGTGTGACTTGCTCACGATCCTCACGATCCTGACTGGCTGTGGCCAGGTCGTTGGCATGCTGCTCTTGTGCACGAGATACCGCCACGTCGCGAGTAACAACGTCATGCGGTTGCTTCAGAAGCGCTACATGATCTCTGGTTGGGATGGACTGATGGCGGCTCAGATGCTCGGCCTCGACACGACGGACCCTGAGCTTCTCGTCGCTGAATGGCCTCAAACGAAAGTGGACATCGGCTCGCTGCTGCAGCTCATGTACCTCTCGGGTCCAAGCGGATTCGTGCAGTTGGCGGGCGACTACATCTTCACAGGCAACGGGTTCTCACAGGAACCGGTCAAGTTCGAGTACCCTGTCCACCGCGCGTACGCCATGGGGCTGATCCAGGACACCAAGAACTCAGCTTTCAGCTACAAGGCCGGCGCGGCGTACACGGTCTCGGACGGCGTCGGCGAGAGCCGCGCGTCGATGATCGGCAAGACCGCCATCCAGTCCGTGCGCGTTGGCTCGCAGCCCACGATCATCGAGTCGGACATGGCCGAGTTTAGTAGCGGGGCTGTGGCCGACCGCACGTCCTCGATGCCAAGCGTGAAAACCAGCATCTTTGACCGTAACCTGCGGGTCGTCTCAGACGGCTACTGGGGCAAACTGCTTCTCATCGACGAGAAAAACCCGGGCTCGCTGGTCAGCAACAAGGAGACGGGCATCCGCGAGTTCGTCGTGACCGACGCGTTGACCACCATGTCGATCCTCGATATCCGCTGGCTGCTGGGCAACGACAAGAAGCTTCGTGCCGCTTGAAGAACAACAGTGGTGCCGCCTCCAGTCACATGGCTACACTTCTGTTTATCTCACCTTATTTTGGAAATCCTGTGTTGGTCTCACCTTGGTTCGATATGTGACGTCCTTTTTCCGCGTTCCGTCGTGCGATTGGTCAATTTCCTCCGTCCTTTCCTTCCCTTCTCATCTGACTCATCGGTCGTGTGCGACTTGTCTGCCGCCACCGTCCGTCCGCACAACACTAAACGAGTCGCTCGTTTGCTGGGCTTCCGTTCCGCAAACAAAGACGTCGTCGGCTGCGTTGTCTTTCGTTGTGCCTTCGTGTGGCAGTCAGTCGCGTTTCTGACGCTGTGTGATTCCAGTCCAATCCCAATCTGTCCAGTCCCACTGTTAGAGAAGCTCCCGAGCCTCGAGAGGCGTCCGTCCGTCCGTCCGTCCATCCACCACACCCACCGCTTGCTCTTCTCTTGCCTGCGACTGACTGACTCGAGTCTCTCTCTCTCCCTGCCTGCCTCGCTGCGCTGCTCGGGATTCCCGAACGCACCTGCCAGTGACGGTCACCATTGGGATTCGTGACGCGAACTGGCTCATTCCCTCCCCGCTGCATTGCGCATTGGCATTGGCATTGGCATTTGCTTGTGGATCGCCATTCGCGTAGTTGCGCCTCGTCCCGCAAGTCAATTCATCGTCCCAAACACGCAGGAAGTGACGTCCGCGTGATTAATCCGCCCATACTGTACGCGACATGCTGATACCACGTCGTTCGCCGCCACGTGCCTCCATGGCGGCGGCCGTCGCCATCCTCGGATGTGTATGCGCTGCCGCCTGCGTGCAAGCCGCCACCGCCGCCGCGCAACTCCATCAAGAAGCTGAAGAATCCTCGCCCGCCATGCACTCGGACTCGTCTGTGCGTCGGCTCTCGTCCACGACGGCCCTCGTGCCGTTCTCGTCATGGGACACCACCAAAGACGCCGTCCAGTACATCCTCGCGTTCCTCATGGTGCTGCTGGCGGCGCATCCGCTCGGCGTCATGTTCCCAAAGTATCTGAGACTGCCGCTGATCACTGGCTACCTCATCGTGGGCATCGTCGCTGGTCCGTTCGTCGCGAACCTGCTGCCCACGAAGCTCGTGGCGATGCTCTCGCCGTCTGTGAACGCCCTCGCGCTGTCGTTCATCTCGTTCCAAGCCGGCCAGGAGATCTACTTGCCAGAGCTGAAGCCGCAGATCAAGCCCATCCTCGTACTGCTGCTCGTGCTGTACGTCGTGACCATGACCATCCTCACGAGCGCGCTGTACTTTATCAACAGCCCGTTCTTCTACGACACGTTCGACAGCCCGTGCCAGCTCGCGATCGCGCTCATGTTTGCCTCCATCGCCGTGCTGGGCTCGCCTGCGACCGTCATGGCCATCAAGATCGAACTCAACAGCGTCGGCAAGTTCACCAACCTCATGCTCGGTGCGACCATGACCGCCGAGTTTGTCGTGCTGGTCTCGTTCTCGCTCTCGCGCGTGGTCTCCTCGGTCTACTGTGCAAAACTGGACATCTCGTTCGGCAATCTGATCTTCACGATGGCTGTCGTGCTCGGCAATTTGCTGGTCGGCGCCTGCATCGCCGTGCTGATCATCGCCATCTTCTCGATCCCCGGTGGTCCAGAGCACGATGAAAAGTCGGCGGAGCTGCTCGTGGACCAGGACCGAGCCAGCCACCAAGGCCAAGCCACGGTCTCCACTCAGCAGTACATCACACGAAGCCGCTCGTCCCGCAAGAGTCTCCGTAAGCTCGAACGCAGCCGCAGCAGTGTGCGTGGAGACCTGGAGAGTGCCATGAGTGCCATCAGCGAGCACCCAGCCGACACGTTGCCGCACCCGCACAACGCGTACGTTGAAGAGACCGACGACGACGACAGCACCAAGGTGTTCTTGGGCCACAAGAACTTTAAACCGATGATGTGGGTGCTCGAGTGGCTCGGCTCGCTGTACGGCAAGGGCTTTCTGTGGCTGCTGGCCGGCTACGCGTTCTACATCGCGACCAGCACCATCTCCGAGGCCACGATCGCCGCGTACGGCCACGTCTGGGACGTCAAGTTCGAGCCGCTGCTCGTGCTCATGACGGCGTCCTGTGTGGCCGGCCACTACGCGACCATCCGCCACGACATGCACGTGATCCTGGACACAGCGGCGCCCTACATCTTCCTGCCGTTCTTCGTCATGACTGGTGCAGCACTCAAGCTGGACCAGGTCGTCGACGCGATCCCGCTCATGAGCATGTACGTGATCCTGCGGTACGTGTCGATCTTCGCGGCGTGTTACGTCGGCGGCCGCTGGATCCTCAAGCTCTCGCCTCGCGAGTACAACAACCTGTGGCTCACGATGACCCCGCAGGCCGGTGTCGCGCTCGGCCTGGCCAACGAAGTTAAGGGCCTCAGTGATGAGCCGTGGGCGGCTGAGTTTGCGGCGACCATCGTGGCGGCCGTGGTTGTCAACCAGATCATCGGCCCTGTGCTGTGTTCCATCGGTCTGAGCCGTGCCGGCGAGAGCTACTCGTCTCGTATGGCCAGGGCTCTGGAAGAAAACGCTGCAGCCATGGCTGCTGGAGAAGGCGGCGATGGCTCGGTCGGCCACGGCGGCATGAGCGTCTACGGCGGCAAGCTAGGTGAGGACATGACGTACCAGAATAACGGAGACCCTCGTCCGCTGCTGCCTTTCTACAAGGTGAACAACGCCGTCGTGATTGGTGAGGACGAGATCGCGTTCGAAGTCGCATTGGAGCTGTCGCTGTACGGCGCCCACGTGAACTGCCCTCTTCTGGATGAAGAGCTGGCGGAGAAGTGGCATCAGATCAACGAGACCATCCTCGAGCGGTCTGCCAAGGGCGAGCTCATCAAGTACAAGAACAAGCTGCGTGACCCGGCGGCAGGCGGAGAGATCCACTCGATGACAGCGGCGACGGACGTCGTGATCTTCACGGGCGACCCGCAGCGGTCGATCGAGCACATCAAAACCATGCAGGCGACGCTCGGTGGTCGTGCCAAGTGTCCTCGTATGATCGCCATCATCCCGGACTGCAACTACGGCAAGCAGCTCAAGGACCTGGGCGTGCTCATCATCCAGCCGTCCATCGCCATGGCCAACATCGCCACCCGTATGGCGCTGCTGGAGCTCGACCTCGCACAGCAGCTCTCGAACGAGATCTCCACGACCAGCAACTTCTCCACGGCCACGTACTTCATGCGCCACGGCGACTCGGACCGCGGCTCCTTCCACTCGCTGTCGGAGTTGCGACTTGGCGGCCGTCGTCTTGCACTTGGCCGCAGCGTCGTCAACCACCACAACGTCAACTACGACCAGGTCGCCGAGGCGCTTGCCTCTGCGAACCTGCCACTTCCGCCACCGCCAGCGCGTGTGTCGATGTTCGGTACGTCGGCTGTGGGCCACGATCCGTTCACTTCTCGCCAGGGCAACTTGTCCGTGTACGAGCACTACGCTGTGGACGAAGCCGACCTCGCCGACGACTACGGACCGCCAGGCGAGGTGTTTGCCGAGCAGTTCCTGCCGTCGCCCACGGGCAGCGACCTGCAGCGTGGCCGGTCGGCGCGTCGCTCGCGTCTCTCGTCGCGTGTGATCCGTCGGTCTCGCTCGGGCTCGACGTCCAGCGGCCACGGCATCCGCCGCCAAAACTCGGCACGGATCTGAGCGCCATTAGAAATACCTGCATGCATGTAAGTAGTTAGCGAGGCCACCCCCGTGATGAAAACAAACGGGAGAGACACGAGTAGTATGAATTTTTACACATAAACGACGATTAGCATCAATTGGAAATGCACAAAATGACACGTATGACAAGCAAAAGAGTCCAGTGTAATGACGTGATACTGTGTGTAGGAACATGGAGCCACTTACGGACACTTTTTGTGGATGAGCGCGGCGCCGTGCTCAGCGTACTCGGCCTTGGACATCCACATCTCGTGGAACGAACCGAGCGACGCCAAAATAGAGCCGCCCAAGAAGCTTCCAATGCGTCTTTCCTGCGCGTGCGCGGCCACGAGCTTGACACGCGTGTTGCCGAAGCCAGGGTTCATCGTGAAGCCAGTCGGCGCGGCTCCGCCCTGCGAGCTCAGCGAGACTACGATCTCTCTCTCGAGTCTTGTCGGCATGTTCTCAAAGCACGAGCTGCCGCCCGTGAGCACGACGTTCTGGAACAGTTCCTTGCGCAGCTCGGCCTCAGCCGTCAGTGCACCAGTCTCACACACGAGTTCGGGCAGCGACAGTCCTCGCTTGACGCCAAACTTGGCCAGCGTCTCGGTCTCTAGCTCGTTCACGGTCTCACTAGCGTCTCCGTTCGAGTCGGATGACGACGGCGGCACGAAGAACTGCTCGCCCACGCTGAAGCGTTCCGTGCCCAGCTGCACGATCGTCTTGTCCGGCAGCTCGTAGCTGATCTTGGGGAGCTGTGCGTTCTGCGCTTCATCAAACGGCCCGTCGGCCACGCGACACAGTCCGCTTTCCTTGGCCTCGGTCGCTAGTGACCAGTAGTACCGTGGACCGCCACTCAGTCGAGGTTTCTTGGCTGTAGGAGACGGCGGCGCCATGGCAAAGGCCTGGATCTGCGCGTCCAGCTTGTACCGAAGGAACGCGTCGAGATCGTACCCTCCGTACAGCTGGACCTGGGACTTGGGGTACGCGAAAGCGTAACCTTCGTGGACACTAGTGATGCTGGTGTAGGTCCCCCCCATCTCCACGACCAGGCCGCTCGTACGCGCGTTCGCGTAACACGTCAGCACAGAGCTCTTGGCACAGAACAACGCCGGCAGGTCCACGCTCTCCATCAGCACCTCCACCATGCGTTCGCGGGCCTTGAAATCACGCTTTTTCGAGCCGGAAGTGGCCGTTTCTGACGCTTTTTCGTCGTGTTTTGCCTTGTTTTCACCCGCAGAGACCGCGCCGTGGGTCATCTCGTCTGGAATCGCAAAGGGCCGCTCTACGAGAAGCAAAGGGTGGTCGCTGAGCCGCGTCTGGAGTCTAGAACTCGCGGCGTCGAAGAGCCACTGTGCCACGGCCTCGTAGTCGGTCTCCATTTGCGCGGCGCGACGCGCAAACGCACGCTCGTCCTTCTTGAACTCTTCCTCCGACTCGCTGGCCAGTGGAGACTCGTACACGCGCGGGAAATCCTCGCCTGCGAAGCCGAATTTGCATCGCGACGTGCCGAATTCAAACACCAATGCGTCAAGATCGTTGGCTTCTGCGAGCGCGTTGGTGAAGTTCGCGCCACCAGAAGACGACGACGCGTGGCCAGAGGTGTTGGCGTTGGATCCGCCTGTGTTGCCACTGCCGCCGGCGCCGCCAGAGGACGCATTGCCGCCCGAGAGACCTGAGTAGGTACTGCCGCCTGCAAACATATTGGCGTTGGTGACGGGTTTTGTTGGTGCCAGGTTTCCAGGATGTTGGTGTTGGTAAGTATCGGTAAACAACCGGTTTGTTGGCGAGTGGGGAAAATAACCAACGCGTAATTTTGGAGGCGTTTTTTCGGGATGGAAATCACAACGTTGAAGTGGACGTGAAGGTCGAGAAATGGGACGTGGGCTGCTGGGTTTCTCGTCGTGGCCAACGGCACGATCTGTGTGTCCAACTCGCCGCTGTGTATGGAACTCCCCGTCCCATGTGTGCGTATTTCTCAGCATCGTGCGTGTTGTCGAAGTCTAGGCGTTGGTTCATTGTCAATTTTGCATCCGCCCACCTCTCCGAGAGCCAAGAACCACAGACGAAGATGGCGATTACATGTGCCGACGTGCCTCGTTTGATTTGCTCGATCCTGCTGCCACCGCTGGGCGTTTTCTTCCAAGTCGGCTGCACGCGAGACCTCGCCATCAATATCCTGCTGACCATTTTGGGGTACGTTGTCTAAGTGGACTAGGTTAAAACTTCCAGCGATTCTAACGCCACTGTTTTGTGTGTGATTTTGCAGCTACATCCCCGGCGTCATCCACGCCGTTTACATCCTCGTGAAGGAGTAGCCGCCCACGTCCAGTGCGTTCTTCAGTCATGGCCATGTAAGAGTTGCAGCAGCAGTGAAGTCGGAAAACCAAACAATCAAAACCTTTTCTTCTCGTTTCCGAAAAATTACGAAATGTCACCATTCGACAGGCGGTTTTTGATTGTGTTCTGACCGTAAAGTAAATTTTCACCGATATTCAAAACACGGTAGGTCTCCACCACCACTAAACCACATCTCTACCGTGTTTTGGTATTTCGCGCAGACGCCTGCATTAGTTTCTGCAGGTAAACCGTACACACCATCACTCTGCACGGAGCTCCTCACTCTGGCGATTATGCCCAGACAGGCGCCTTCCAGCTTCTGCCGTGTTCCATGCGCATTGACCTGGCGAACCTCCAGCACTGGGAATAATCAATCGCCTCTCCGTCTCACTTCCTCCGTGGCGTAGCCATCGCGCTTACGACGAGCTGCTCGCACAGCAGCGACGCCTGTATCCATCGGCATCTGTGTGTCGCAAGGTTTCTACCGCAGGCTGCGCGTCGGTCGTCGAGCAAGCGGACTCGTTACTCCTTCCTCATTTCCACATCTTCCTCCTTCTCCTCCTTCTCCTCCTCCACAGTCAAGCTTCCTAGACGACCATGACGGCGACCGTGACGATGGACGGCGAGTGGCTACTGCTGCTGTGTTTCGGTGTGACTGCTGCGCTGCAGTGCTCGGGCTTTGCCATCGCGTTCCTGCTGCAGTTCGACAAAGTGACCGATCTCGCCGGCACATTCAACTTCCTCCTGCTCGCTGTGCTGAGCCTGGTCGTGCAAAACGTCTACACGACGCGTGGTATTGTAGTGACGGTGGTCGCGTCACTGTGGGCGATCCGCCTCGGCTCGTACCTCTTCACGCGCGTGCTCAAGCGAGGCAAGGACGAGCGCTTCGACCAGATGCGCAGTAACTGTGCGGCGTTCTTCGGCTTCTGGGTGTTCCAGATCTTCTGGGTCTTCGTGGTCTCGCTGCCCGTGATGCTCGTGAACTCGGTCGACGAGGCCGACTCGCCAAAGTTCGGTGAGCCGCGTGATATCATCGGTCTCGTGCTGTGGTTTATTGGCGTCGTGACCGAGTGGGCGGCCGACGTGTCGAAGGAAAAGTTCTACGAAGACGTCAGCAACAAGGGCAAGCTGGTGAACACCGGCGTGTGGCACTACTCGCGCCACCCGAACTATTTCGGTGAGATCCTGTGCTGGATCGGCGTGACGATCCTCGGGTCGCCTAGCTTCGGTGGTGATGGGTACTCGTGGTATTTCGTGAGTGTCATCAGTCCGATCATCACGTTCCTACTGCTCATGTTCCTCTCGGGCGTGCCCATGGCGGAGGACCGCTACGACGAACGCTTTGGTGCACAGGCGTTCTACCTGGACTACAAGCGCAGCACGAGCCCGTTGATCCCGTTCCCTCCAGAGCTCTACAAGGACATCCCGGAAGTGATTAAGAAGCTGCTGTTCCTGGAGCTACCCATGTACTCCCGCAAGCTGCGTGCGATCCAGTCGTCGTCGTCTACGACCACAGTAGCGGTCGCCGACAACTCGGTGTACCAGGAGATCCCATGATGGCGACAGTGGATACGCTGTTAGGACCCAACGTCAGGACGCTGGCCGGACGCAAGGCGTGCACCTGATCATAAAAATAAGGATAAACTTAGCTTAATTTCAATCAATCTACTCACCCATAGTCGCGACGAGGAATCTGTGGTGGGCTCAGTTGCAACTGAGTGTGAGGTCGCGCTTGGGTCGTCGAGGCTTGAGCTGTCGACGGTCATTCTTTGGGGCGCTGGTCGTGATGGAGTGTCGGTCGGTCTCCGCAACGGCTTGTGGCTCCACTCCCAGCGGCTCAAATCGCAACGACCGCGAGAAACGAAGCTTCGTTTGAGCGACAACCGAGTGTGAGAGAATAATGAAACGAAGGGCCATGACGGTTTGTTTCAATCGCATGATGAACAATGGAAGGTGGCGGGTCAAAAGGAAACTGTTTCTTCATACAAGACGACAAAGTAGACAAGACGATATCGACTCATAGAACACGTCCAACAAGTCTCATGCAGCTACTATACTATGACTGGCGTGGGTGTTGGTCTCAGCTCACGGTTTCTGGACGAGAGAGCCACCGACAGATCCTCTGTATCCTTGACGCGCCTTTAGCATCCTCGCAGTGCATTCGAATATAATACACATGCACTTTAAATAATTGAATTAAATTAATCTAGTTGAATTATATTGGTGTTGTCGTGACCCAGCCATAATCAAAGTCAGACGACCTCGTGTCGTTGACGCGGGATGATTTCGACAACCTTCACTCCGGCCAGTTCAAGTGCTGCAACCTTCACTATGGCCACTTGAAGTGTCCATTCCCCCTCAAATCTCGTTCTCATTCTGCGATTCACCGCGTGCCCCTCCGACCAACTCCCTCCTCATTGTATTCGTTGCAAGGTCTCCGTTTTTCTACAACATGAAGGCCGCCGCTACCAGCCTTGGCATGAAGTACCGCTTCCTGGGCGATTCGGGTCTGCTCGTCTCGACCTTCGGCTTCGGCTGTATGATGCTCGACGACAAGGATGTCGACGCCGCCTACGACGTCATGGTCCATGCCTACAAGAACGGCATCAACTTCTGGGACACGGCCGAAGGCTACAGCGCAGGCGCCAGCGAACGAGGCGTCGGTCGTGTGCTGCAGCGTGGCATCGACGAGAAGGTCTGGACGCGGGAAGATCTGGTCATCGCCACCAAGATCTTCTTCGGCACGAAAGACCATCCGGCGCTTTTGACTGGTTCAGTCCACTCCGCGCCCAACGCTACAGGGCTCAGCCGCAAGCATCTTATTGAAGGCACCAAGGCCTCGTTGCAACGCATGGGACTCGCGTACGCGGATGTGATCTTCTGCCATCGCCCGGAAAAGTTCACACCAACAGAGGAAGTCGTGCGTGCCATGAACCACATCATCAACCAAGGCTGGGCGTTCTACTGGGGGACCAGCGAGTGGCCCGAGACCGACATCCTCGAGGCGTGTGAGGTCGCCGACAGGCTCGGCCTCATCAGGCCGATCGTCGAGCAGTCCCGCTACAATCTCTTCCATCGTTCCAAGGTCGAGGTCGACTACAAGTCCTTGTATAACAGGTACAAGCTCGGTCTCACCACGTTCTCACCTCTTGCGTACGGTGTGCTCACGGGCAAGTACGCCCACGGGACCCCTGAGGGCTCACGATTGTTTGCGGACAGCTTCCGCAAGACGCTACTGGCGGATCAAGTAGGCGACGTGGATGCCGCGATCGCCAAGGTGGAGCTGCTGCGGCCGATCGCTGAGGAGCTAGGATGCTCGTTGGCGCAGTTGGCGTTGGCCTGGACGGCGTCCAATGAAAATGTGTCGACGGTGCTGCTCGGTGCCACGAGCATCGCGCAGCTGGACGAGAACCTCCAGGCGATTCCGATCATCAGCAAGATTACGCCCGAGATCAAGGCTCGCATCGAAGAGATCGCTCCGTTCGAGTACATGGCGTCAGGGTACGATCAGTTCTCCATGAGTCGAGCCCAGTATTTGTGATGTGTTTCAAACTTACACGGCTCTTCAAGCCAGAGTTCCAGTAACTTTCAGTAACATGCTTTCTCCCCCTTGCACCTTCGAGACCGCGATGACGTCACGCTGCCCACAGGCGCCATCATGGGCTGTGTATCCACCAGCTCCCACGTGTGGGTGTCGTCTTCAATCGTAGTCGAAAAACCAAGTGGCTTTCGCGTGGGAGCATTGTCTCCACAAGACAAGGCTCTGATGGCTGTCCGATGCTCGACACGATCGGAGTTTCATCCAGCGTAGAAAGGGGTACCGGTATTGTATACTGCAGGAAGTCACTCGATTGGCATTGAATCTCCTCAAGAAGATCGAACAGATACTGAATGGCTGGGTGTAGCTGGCGTTTAGTCGTCTGGTTCAATGTGTGGCACAGCGAGCCGGTGGATACCAGAATCCATTCCGTAGCATCGCATTGCTCGGTTTACTCCTGCACAGCATCAGCTATGCGTCTATCTGGCTTGTGGTTACTGTAGTTCATGTTGCCGTCATCAAGAACCGAGTCGAAGACGCCAAGCGTACCCCTTTAAACGTTGGGCCACTTCCTTACATTCGCACTGATACTGTAATGAAGACCACCCCTCGAAAAATGCAGTCTCAAACGAATGCCTCCAACTCCTCAACAGCTACGACGACAGCCACGGCCGTGCCCTTCGGCAGCAGCGACGTACTGGACGACACGCTGGTCCACGTGCTGGGCTTCCTCATCGTGCTCGTGGCCGCGCATCCGCTGGGTATGCTCTTCCCACGATTCATGAAGCTGC
>JAADWY010000770.1:0-15555 GCA_023336355.1 Pythium dissotocum
ATTTGTATCACGTTTTGCAATATTCCCTTATTTTTTTGTGGATTCACGCACGACGACCAGCAATAGATAGCTTAGCGTCTCAGCTACGACGTACACATCCGTTTGGTCACATATAGATCGCTGGTTTCCACAAAATCGAGTTCCCCCGAGTCGCTTTCCGGCCTGCCGATGCGAATTGGCAGTTCATATTTTTCACTTTTTGGATCATAAAAAAATGAAGAATACACATTTAACCAGATCTGAACGAACCAAATATTCGAACTCTGTACGGGGTCACTGGTGATCATGTTCATGATAGCTGGAGTGCTTAACGGAGCGCACGCGGACAACTTGTTGGACGCCATTTTGACCATGATCGACCCCAAAATGAAGCCAAATCACTGATTATCCGATCCTTTTTCGTCCCCAAAAGACCCGCCTGTCCCATGAGCACCACATGGACCCTCCTTATAGCGAATCAATTTGCTCAATTTGGTGTTACCCTAACCACGAAAGACAACGATTAGCCAGGCTTCTAGCGCGAGCGATCGTAGCGCTAAAACAGTAGCGATTCAGAGGAAACCAATGCGATTTTCGGGTTCTCCGTGCGTTTTTACCCCTGGGCCTTGCTATCGTATGAGGTTTTCTCAAAATTCATGGAACAGGAATCTGACAAATAGCGTGCTCATGAATTATTTCCGATACAATAGCCTCAATATGCAGCGTCTAAAGTCCATTTCTTGGCCGAATGTTTCTCATCAACACGTGCGACGGCCCCTTGTAAATCCTTAGTCCCGTATGCAGTTCAGGCCAGCCTGTTCGCTGTAGACCTTCGACTGCCTAAGACTGACTTGCCCATCGTCAACGCTGCTCAACCTAAGAACTACTATACGCCTACGCACCCTACTCAGACTACAGACACCAGTAGATCAATAAGGAAATTCGTTGTGATGGGTTGAGCTGGCTCGAATACTTGCGCTGCCTTATCCCATGAACGTTTTCGGGGGTTCTCCGGCCTCCGCCTCAACGGCGACAAGACTGTCGGCCTCTAGCTCAACTCGCGCTGCTTCAAGCCCTCTGGTGGTCCTTTCCGATGCCTTCTGCCCGGGAACACGACTAGAAGCCTCGGCATCTACGTTGGCCACGGCGACGTTGTCGACACCAACTGGCCCAAGGTTGAGTCCAGTCTTCAAACGCGGCTAGGCATCGCCAGCGCCAAACTCTCGGCCGTTGGCAACCGTGCCGCCGACATATCTGCGATCATCGTGCCCAAAGTCGCCTATGTGCCACGGCACGTCCCGCCAGATGGTCTCACCCTCGCTCGAGTGGAGCTCCTTGTTGACAAATTCGTGTGGAACGCCTCCTTACGGATACACGTCATGATCGAGCTGTCATTGGACGAGAACTCGCCTCGGTTCAGCGCCGCCTCGGTGGTCTCGGGCGGTCAGATTTGACGGTACGGCGCCAAGCTGCTCGGACGGTGCTCCGATGGGCCACCAGCTTCCGGGGAGTCGCTGTTGACGCCCATCGCGCACTGTTACACCGTGCTGGCTGCACTGTTGCCTCGTCTGGTCACATTCTGCCTGCAGACTCCGTCGTCGCTCCTCCCAAGGACATGGTGCCTTTCTGGCGCCTCAGCTTCGTGACCTCTCGCTCGGCGCTGCATGATCTCCTTACACGGGCTTGTCCACCGAGCGCCCGTGCCTGCGCCTCGCGTAGGCGGACGGACAATCGCCCACAGGTCCTGTGGATGGACCACGGACGGAAACTCGACTTCAGGGGCGTCACACGGAGATGGACGTTGCCTGGGCGCCCGGAGGTGCACCACTCTGCCGTTGCCCATGGCTTCTCCGACTCCCGCGGACGCGACCAAGTGGAAGATCTCTTCATCCTCACGTGGAACTCCTCAGGCAGCTGGACGTCACCTTCCACGACCTCGACACCTACCTTCAAGACCTCAACACCATGGCCTAGGTCATCGTCGCTGTCTGCCCCGAACGCCCGTGGGATATGACATCGCTCCTCTCCCCCCTGGTGACCCGTCCGCAGAGTTTTCTGCCTTGGTGACCCGGCTCACCATCTTCATCACGGCTGACATTCAACCGTGGCTGGCCGACCTCGTCGACTGCCCCTCCCCCTCCCCACCCACCAACCTAAGCTCACCGCTGGGTCCGATGTCCTTGGGACGGGCCACTCAGAGATGGTGCAGGAAGATCTCTATTCGTTAGTAGCCCATCTTTGTCGCTGATGAGTGTATATGCCGCCGTCCTCTACGCCCTCGCTCGCATCTTCTTCCTCTATTGATGTGGTCCTTCACACCTACCTCCATCGTTGCTTGCTTGGTAGCATTCGAAGTCTACCAGTGTCCTCCCAAGCCGTTGGAGATCCCTCTCCGCCAGCCGCATGAGTCGCTCTCTCGTCATCGTACATGTCACCACTGTCTGCTCCACCTGGTCAGGCGATGGCTGGATATTTCTGTTTCTCTCATCTCTTATCCGTGCATATTCGACTCTCCAACTCGCACTCATGGCTTAATCTCCATGTTTGATGCCACGCCTCCAGGGTTCCACCGCGAACGTGCATGCCAAATCGAACTCAGCGATGCGAAAATGATTCACCTGGAGATCTCCAACTCCTGCTGGCGACTTTGCGATCACGTTGCTGTGAAATTCAGCGCGTTACCTCCGTTTTGGGTGGCAACGCGCTGAATTCCCACGTGATCGCACAGTCCACCACCGAGCGTACGGTTACCGTCACTTCTTGTCAGCTTCTCGAGCGATTGGCCCACAGGATCACCCTTCCCACACTCGAGTGAGTATCCATTGGTTTCGCTGAACCGAAGTCACTCAGTCATCCTCAGGTCTCTACACGCTGATACCTTACCTAAGTCACAGTATTTTTTTAAATACTTTAAAAAGTAATACAGGTAGTTTTGGAGAACCAAACTCAGCCTTCATACAATTGTAAGTATAACACACGTCTCACTGTCTAGTGTCAGAAGCGGGATCATTCGTTCAAAACGACTGCCGCATTTTGGGAATTCCCCAATTAGCTTGATGCTCTACGTTTGCGGATTGGCCATAATTAGGCATTTCGGACCTTTTGGCACCAGTGGGCACTGGCAGTGGCACTGCAGATGCCAAGATCCACAACCTGAGATGGCTACATGCGCTCTGATTGGGCCACACTTGGAACCCTCGTGCTGTGATTGGGCCACACTCGGGGTTGCTTTTGTCGCCAAATCGTCACCTTGGTTCTGTTTGGGCCACAGTTTCCGGATTCCAAATCCGCATCCAATTCTCGATCGAATCCTTCTCGTCGACACCATGGACCGCGGACCGAAGATCTGCATACTCGGGACCCTCGCGATCTGCGTGACCTTGCTCCTCATCTTCATGTTCGTCGGTCTAGCCGTGGCCCAGCCAGTTGGAAGCACGCGTACGCGCACGCGCATTCTCCTCAACTCGGAGAGCGGAAACGTTGTCCCGTGGAACTCGGACGCCGTTTCCTTCAAAAGTGTCGAGAATATGGCGCTGTACTCCTCGTCGTTCAACAGCAAAGCTGATCTCAGCGTGGACGGCACTGGCGGATCAGCTTCGACGCTTGTTCGTGACGATGCTCCTCAAGCCCAAGCGATGCTGGCGACTACAGGGATCAGCGACCGCGCTGCAGATCAAGACCAGTGCAGCGGCTACGACTCGTCGATCGCGCCGCCGTGTGCGGCTCCAGAAGCAAGCAAGGAGTGGATCATGCTCCAAGTCGCCCACGCTGTCGGAAGAGTGTACGCCGCCGACAACCGCTGCTCCGGCGTCGTGCTGGGTAACAGCAAGAGCGCTGTCTACTTCCTCACGGCATCGCGCTGCCTCCCCGAGAAGTCCAGCGACGTGCCTGTATCCGTTCAGCTCACCAACTGCCAATATACCGGTACATTCGGCGTCTCTAGTGTCTCCCACGCCAACAAGGAGTTCAAGTACGCAATCCTCGTTCTCGACATGCACGGTGTCGACGTGGGTCTCGAGTATGGCTTCGTAAGACTGCGCCGCACTCCGCAGTGGCCTGATACGCCGGCTTTCATCCCAAACTTCACACTTAATAGAGGCAAGCGCGTCTCCACGCAGTACAACGGTGCGCCTATCAACGTCCAGTTTGCCTCGGACACGCACACGTGTGGAAGTCCGTCCGCCACTTCCATGTTCTCATACTACGCTGTCGCATGGATGGAGAAATCGGCTATTGGCGCGCCAGTGATCAGGTCCAGCGACTTCATCATCATCGCTCTCCATCTTTGCGGAGGATGTACAGCGGCCAACGTCAACATCGGACTCGCATCTTCCACCATCGCCTCGGATCTCCAGCGACACGGCAAGCTACTGGGCGAGTTCATCTAGCCGACACTAGTCAATGGCTCGATCATTAGCAAGTAGACGTCTCGTGTAGCGATCTCCATGATGATGCGTTTTCAGTCTCACAGTCAATCTAATCCTCTTTTTTCCGTTTGATCCAAGCGTCTCGCTTCCTGGAAGTCATTTTTATCGACGGCCACTTCAACCAGTGCGGATCAAACATGGGTACAGTACCGAATCCGTACCGGTATCGACAGCTTTGCCGCGCTGTGATTGGGCCACACATTTCCAACTGCACGCTGATTGGGCCACAGAGTTGGTTGCTTTTGTCGCCAAATCGTCACGCGGATCCACACCCACCGCTCCGCTCCCTCCGGCGGCGCCAGCAGCTCCAACCGCATTCGCCAACTTTCCGCGTCCGCGCCAAGCCTCCGCTCCCAAGCATCTTCTCCACGCTCCAAGACTACTGCGTCTCCGTGGTAGTTCGATCAAGACCCCTGGTGATCCACACGATGGACCGCCGTCTCAAGGCGCTGGTGGTGGCGACCACGCTCGTCGTCGTGCTCAGCGTCGCCGGGTTCATCTTCGTCACCGGCGTGCTCGCCAATGACAACTCCAAGACTCACGTTCGCACCGCCGATGACGCCAGCGATGCGAGCGTCTACTACTCGTACTCGTTTGACGGCGTCGTTGCAAGCGTCCACTCGGAGGACGACGCGTGGCTGAGATCCGGCCACAAGGACAATGACCTCGCCGTTGAAGTGGACACATCCGACCTGGTGGCAGCCGAAGGCGACAGCGAATGGGCCAGCGATGATGCCAGCGGTGGTGCCAGCGGCTACGACGACGCCTACGAATACTACGCCGAGGGAGATGAGTACCAAGATGATCAAGACCAGGACGAAGCGTATGCGCAGTATGACCAAGACGAGAACGATGCTGATGGGTCGATCAGTGGAGATGACGCCAGCTCTGTCGCGCAGCAAGATCAACAGCAGCAGACTCAGCAACAGCAACTTCAGCAGCAGACCCAGCAACAGCAACACCAGCAGCAGCAAGTCCAGCAACAGCAAGACCAGCAGCAGACTCAGCAACAACAAAGTCAGCACCAAGGCCGGCTGCAGCTCACCAAGTCACTCGCCCACAAACCGTCCAAGAAGATCGCAGCCACTTCAACGCCATTATGGCCTGGACAGGGTTTCGGCTGCGGCGTCGACCGGAACGTGCTCAAGAACTGCACGAAGCCCACGACACCGACGGAGGTTGCCCTCTATCGTGCGGCAAGAGCCACGGCCAGGCTGGAGTACTTCAACTACGAGTGCTCGGGCGTGCTGCTGGGCAACAGCCCCACGAACATTTACCTCTTGGCGACTGGCGAGTGCGCCTACAACGACCATGTCGCACGCACGGGGTACGTCACGTTCACGGAGTGTAAAACGGCGAAGCAGTACTCGTATCCACGTCCGCATTCGCTGTACCACGCGAACCGCACGCTTGGGTACGTCATCATCAAGATCAACTCGACTCACGCCGGAGAAATCGAGTCGATCGCCAACTACGCAAAGCTCAGTCGCGGTGGCGCTGTGGTTGGGTCGGTCGTCATCGTGCCAAGCGACAGTTTTGCGTACGGCCTGTCGATCGCGACCACGTACGAGCTCAAGCCAATCACGATCCAGCCATACATCCGTCCCCAGAAGCCAAGCCGCTGCAACAAGATCAACAGCACGACTGGTCTAGTGACATTCATGGCGCACTCCATGGACGAGCGGTCGCGTGGGTCGCCTGTGTTCAGCGTCACTGACGGCTCGGTCGTCGCTCTCCTCTTGTGCGGCGGATGCGACACCAACAGCGCCAACACTGCGCTGTCGTCCAAGAGCATCATCGAAGACCTCGAGGCGCACGGTCTGCTTCGCGCGGAGTTCGTGTCGCCGTAGGTCTCAAGGCAACGCCCATCGACCAAGCCTTTTCTTCAATTTATTCTCCCGAACAGTAGCCAAGCGATTGAGCTACTCGTACTCGTAGCCGTAGCCTCAACACGTAGGCTCCTAATTTGACAATCAATTCCATGCCACCGCGTGGCAACACCAACATTCATATCCACACAAAAAGCATTTCCCATTCTGGAAGTGTCTGTTACGTCAAAATGCGGAGAGCTTTCAAAAATTACGGAAAGTTCAACACTTTGGACGAGCCACGCGACTTGCAAATGGTCTATGCGAAGGCGTCGGCCGGCAGCTGGATCTTGTTGGCCTCGATGTCCTGGATGATGAGGTTGGACGGCGCGCCGCTGTTCTTACACGCGCCGTTCGAGTGCAGCGCGATGACCTTGTGCGAGTCCAGACTGATGACGGGCGTGCCCGACGAGCCGCGCTCCGTGTCGGCGTAGTAGCTCGTCCAGAAGTCGCCGAGGTTGTTCTCGTCGTTGACGACCTCCACCACCGCCGCCGTGACGCCGCTCGATCCGGTGGTCGGGTCGTCGTCCGTGTTGTCGACGTCCTGCTCGGCCGTGATGATCTTGGCGCCGCCGTTCGGGTGGTGCACGAGGTAGATCTTCTCCTGCGCGACCGCTGGCTGGCGACGCAGACTCAGGAAGCCGTACTTGCCGTTCACGATGCACGGCTTCTTGCGCAGCTTCACGATCGCGTAGTCGTACTTCTCGTTCGCGTACACGAAGTCGGTGCCCACGCTCTCGACCTTGCCGAACTCGCGGCAGTCGCCGAGCTGGCGGCACGTCTGGTCACACGCAGGCGACTGGACCATGAACTCGA
This sequence comes from Pythium dissotocum, assembly GCA_023336355.1. Lineage (NCBI taxonomy): Eukaryota > Oomycota > Peronosporomycetes > Pythiales > Pythiaceae > Pythium > Pythium dissotocum. Next base: position 7,091 of record JAADWY010000770.1, read on the forward strand.
CGCTCGTGGCGTTGGCCGAGTCCGGGCCGCTGATGCAGTGGTGGTTCGTCATGAGGTGGCCCTCGCTGCCGAGGAGCCAGCCCGTACACGCGACGGTTGGACCAGAGCTCGTGATCATCAGACGCGCCACGGCCAGCGACGACTTGTACACGTCGGCCGAGTACCCGGCCTTGCCCTTGTAGCAGATCGCGGCGTCGTACTGCTTGGCGGAACCGCAGGCCTCCTCCTTGCTCACGAGCGTCTCGTACGTGTACTTGAGCGAGTCGATCTCGAAGCCGAATGTGCTGGGAAGCGACGCGAGCGAGGAGCAACCGGCGGGCGTGAACGTGATGATGGCGGTCGGGCCAGGCACGCGCGGCGACTGGAAGCCGGATGTCGCGCCGGCTGGCTGCGTGATGTCGAGCACCTCTGATCCGTTCTCGTTGCTGATGGTGATGGAGTCGCCCTCCGCGATCGCGAACTTGGTGAAATGCACAGACACGTACGGCGCATTACGGCGCGTGTACACGAGCTTCTTGGGCTCGCACAGCGACAACGTGCCGTTGGTGATGGGGATCGAGTTGCCCACGACCATGCCCGTGAGGTCGCCCACGACGTCCATGGCGACACTGCGCCAGGCGTTGGCGCCGCCCGCGAGCACCGCCGTCGTCGCGATGAGCGCCACCGACTTGATCATCATCATGTCTGTAAGTATCCGCCGACGAAAATGCAGGAACGGATGGGGATGCTGGAACGAATCCCGAGTGGGGAGGTCAGAACACTCTTTGCGGGACAACACTCCTCGCGCTGGAATTCAAAGAGCTACATTGATCTGCTGCTGCTCTCGCTCTCTCTGTCGCTGCCCCAACGACATCTGTGGGCCAACGTTGCCCCGTAGACTGGCTCTTCCGCCCATAGACGGGCCGTCTTCCGTTCACAATGTGACAACTGCAACGATGTGATACGAACCGACATCATGTCGGATTCTGAAGAGGAAAGTTAACAACCGCCAGAGCAGTTATAACGGCGGTTGGTTTTTGCTGGTGGTGGCATTGGGGAGGCCACAGATTGGCAGCAGTTGAAGCGAAGTCCACAGTATGACGACACCGCCCACGGGGAAGAATGTAGCTGCAGCGCCAACGGACGCGGACCAGCTCATCACGTTCGGAGACTTTACGGAAGAAGAGGCGCTGCGCGTGCTCACCATTGGTGCGTCTTCTAACTCGCTCTACTGCCTACAGGAGCCGCATGCAATGGCGGCAGTCGTTTCAACCCATGAGCCTGACTGATAATCAATGATCAATGATCTTGCTGTAGATGAACAAGCGGCAGTCGATGCTGCTGCTGCTGCTGCGTCGGCCGTAGAGCCGCAGGCGCCAGCCAAGCCCAAGTCCTGGGCCGAGGCACTGGGCGTGAAGCCGCCGCCGCCGCCTCCGGCGCCAGTTCCTGCGTGGGGCAACGCGAATGCGAATGTGGCGGCCGCGACTGGCGCAACGGACGGAGCTGCGGTAAGTGGCAGTGCTGCAGCGCAGGCGTTCGTGCCGCTGGAGTTTGAAGACGCGATCCAGAAGGCGCTGCGTGAGCTGGACGTGACGGCGCCGGCCAAGGAGATGAAGAAGCGGTGAGAATAACTGAGAATCGCCTGGGTTGGTGTGGAGTGAAGTGGATACTAAATGACTGCGCTGTGGAACAGAGGACTGCTGAACCAGGGCAACACGTGCTTCCAGAACGCGATCATGCAGTCGGTGCTGTCGTGTCCGCCATTCCTCAAGTGGGTACTTCTTTTTTTTTCACGGTCTCGGATAGCTCAGCCGTGAGTCTGACACGACTGTTCTGTTGTAGCTTGTTGACGGCGATCTCAGCAGAAGCGGAAGCTACTCCTGATCTGCTGGCCAAGTCGTCCAGCTTCCGTGCGTGGCGCCACATGCTCGCGTTCACGCGCGAGTTCGAAGAGCCCACGCTCGCCCAGCGTACGTGCTCGTCCATCACAGACTGCAATTTGTCTGATGGATACTAACAGAGTTTACTTGGGTTGTTATAGTCCAACGCCTTGGCGGCAGCGGCTTGAACGACATCCAGCGCAAGGTGCCCAAGCCGATCAAGATCAGCGGCTACTTTCTCGATGTGCTCAGCGCGTTCCAGAAGTCGCGCGGCGAACAGGAAGACGCGCTTGAGTTTCTCGAGTTCTTCCTGGACTACATGCACTCGGACTACGAACGCAGTGGCCTTTCGCTGCCTGCCAACTGCGAAAGCCAGACCAAGCGTGCCGCCACGGCATCAACCTCTGATGCTGACCAGGACCTTCAGTCGGCTTTCGACATGGACGATGGCTGGGCTGAAGTAGGGAAGGGTGGCAAGAGCGCCGTGCTGCGTCAGAACCCTGTGGACGGCGCGCGATCGCCCATCAACTGGCTGTTCAAGGGAGCTATTCGAGCAGAACTCAGGAAAGGACGCACGAGCTCCATCACCATCGAGCCATTCCACTGTCTGCATCTGAACCTGGACCACGATCCAACTGCCGGCATCCCGGGCGTGCCCAACATGAAGTCGCTGCTGCGAAGCTACACAGTTGAAGACATGATCCGGAAGGCTTTCGAAGTCGAAGTCATTGAGGACTCACAGATGAAGCGCGTGACCAGCATCGACTCGCTGCCTCCAGTGCTCACACTCAACATCAAGCGGTTCACATACCACCCTGAGCTCGGACCTGTCAAGCTCCAGCAATTCGTCAAGTACCCACCCAGCTTTGCCTTCCCAGTCGAAGTCTTGTCGCCGACCTGTCGTGTGGAGAGTGGCGCGCAAGAAGCTGCTGACTCTGTCAACAAAGCACCAGGATTCACGCGCTATCCTCCTGTGTACGAGCTGTTTGCCGTCGTCTCGCACCACGGCAAGTACGTCGTGGGCGGCCACTACACGTGCATCTGCAAGGACAACAAGGACCAGTGGTTCAAGTATGACGACGAGCACGTGCTCTCCGTCAACGAGGCGAACGCGCTGGCCGAGAACGCGTACCTGCTCCTGTACATCCGCACGAACAACCCCGTGGTGGCTCCTAAGCCCGTGCCGATCAGTACGACGATCCCAGGTAGCAACGGCAAGAAAAGCAGCCAGCCTGGCGCGTCCTCATTCCAGCGAGGCGGCCGCACTGGTTCGTCACCGTCAGGAAACGGACTAACCGGCAACAGTCACGCCAAGACCAAGCGAGGCGGAGGTCCAGGAGGTCCTGCCGGAGGAGGCCGAGGGAAGCGTCAGTGAGATGGAAGAGGGACTTGAACCCTCTTCAGTCTACGAAATTGCATACACGAGATAGAGGCATTTCTTGCCAAGTGAACAATGGATGACTCTACACATGAGAAACGTATACTGTCTTGAATGTTACGGCATTTTCCTTGTTTGGTGCCAAAAACTTTGCTTTCGACGCTCTGTTTCCGAGGACAGAGTGGGAAAACCGCCTATGCGAACACGCCGTCGTTGGACTTGGCGAGCGGCACCAGGAAGCCCAGCAGCGACTTGCTCGGCGTTGCGGCGTTGTTGCAGTAGCCGATGCGGTGCAGACCCACGACGAGGTTGCTGGCACGGCTGATCACAGGCGAGCCCGAGCTGCCGCTTTCCGTGTCGGCCGAGTAGCCGATGAGTCCCGTGTACACAGTGCCGTCGACGTCGACCGACGTGCCAACCGTCTTGATGGAGGCGATCGACTTGTTGCTGTCGTCGTCCGTCTTGGCGATCTGGCGCGCGCCTCCTCCTGGGTGCTGTGGGATGTAGATCTGCTCGCCGGCCGTCGGCATGCCGAACAGGATGCGCAGGTAGCCGTACGTGCTCACGAGCTCGCTGGCGGCCGAGCCCTGGATCTGCATGAGCGAGATGTCGAGGTTCGGGTCAGAGGCGATGAACTTGACGTTGGACTTGCCCTTGATGGAGCGCGCGATCGGGCAGCTGCCTGGCTGGCACTTGGTCTCACAGCCCGAGGCCTCGACGCCGAAGTCGAACTGCGAGGCGTCGACCATCTCCTGGCTCGAGAAGCAGTGGTTGTTGGTCACGATGTGGCCCTTGTTGCCCCAGAGCCACGCCGTGCACACGACGATCTTGCCGTCCTCACGGATGCGCTGGGAGCGCATGACGGCCTTGGAGAGCTGGTACATCTTGGCGTCCTCGGCGACGTTCGAGTTGGCGAAGCACTTGACGTTCTCCATCGTGTTGGTGCCGCACACGGCCTCCTTGGTCACGAGCCACTCCTTAGTGTAGCGCAGACCAATGCGCTGGAGCGTGAAGCTCGCGGGCGACGCCGTCGAGCACGCCGTCGACGGACGGTACTGCAGCGTGAGCGTCGAGCCCACGACGGCGTCCGTGGTCGTCACGGTTCCGTCCGTGGACGGTACGACCGCGGTCTCCTTGCCGTTGGCCGCGACGGCCACGAGCGAGTCGCCCTGCGGCAGCGTCACGGACGAGAACTGGAGCCACATGGACGCCGCCTTCTTCTGCGTGATGGTCCAGCTCTGCGCCTTGCAGGCCACGGAGATGGCGTAGTCGGCGGCGTTCACTTCCAGCGTGGTGCCCACGGCGTAGCCGCCGTCGCTGGCGTTCTCAGGCGCGTCGGCCGTGGAGACCTTGAAGGGAGCGGACGACGAGCCCGTCGATGCGTCCGACGCCACGCGCGCGTTGGTGTCGTTGGAGGCCACGGACGAGAACTCGTACGCGCTGGTAGCGGAGACGCAGGTAGCGGCCAGCGCCGCCGCGCACAGGAAGCGAGGCAGCTGCATTATTACTAGGAGAGGTAGGGAAGGAAGGTGTCGGCGACGACGGGATCACGGGAAGCGTGATAGGAAATGAACAGCTCCAGTGTTGGCAGCGCCAGATTCTCCGGACTCTGGACTGGAGACCGGACGGATAGACGCTGGACGACGGATAGACGTGCCGAAAGCAAATGCATGGAGTGCTGGCAGAGGCGACTGAACGAACAGACGGGGACACCGGACGCACATGGCTCTGCTGAGCGGCAGAACCAGGTGGCGACTGAAAGTCGTTGAACGCCGCCCGCGCAATCGAACCACGCAACTGTGCAAACGACCTGTCATCTTCGATTTTGTTAGGAACTCAAAGTGGAAGACGCTGGGGTTTCGCCAATAAACAGACCTCTATAATCGGATTCTGAAGGAAGCCTTGCTTGGAGGAGAAAATATGGTTTTGGAGAGGGTTCCGTCCAGCGGGACGGTGGGATGGTCCGACTCGATTCGCTGTGTTCCACGCGCATGATCTGGCGTCCAGCATCCAGAGTTCCAGAGTCCAGAGTCGGAGGGGCATGGAGTGTTCTTCGTTGTGGCGGAAGCCGTTGATGCCAGCTGCAGACCACGAAAATGCATCAACTGTTTAGACCGTGACTCGCCATTGCGATGGGGCGCCACTCAACACGAGTCCATGCGAAAGCCTCGAACTCAGTGGCGTGCGCTGCTAGATTTCTGGGTTGTCTCGGTTCCGCGCCATCGCCTGCAGCAACAAAATGCACCCATGTTGGAGCCATGGAACGCCGCACTTCAAGGCGTCTCCAACACAACGAGTGCAGAACGACAATGTCTGGCAATTCGATGGGGGGAGCTCATCCACCGAATCCAGTAAATCAAGCTCCTGGATTCTGTCTGGATCCACACAAGGGTAGCTAGCTGTACGGCGGTTAGACCAACCAATTGAGCTCCAGATTTGGCCATGTTGATCAGTTAACTGATTGATCTCCTGGCTCTACTGGGTCACGCAGCTTCTGGGCGCGTGTGTTCACTGGATTGTGGGTCCTGGAAGTGTCGGTCGGTCTTTTTATCGGAGCTGCGCGAGCAGCGCGTGGAAGAAGAACAGCACGACGCTGCAGGCGCCGAGGATAATGGAGATCTTGTAGTCTAGAAGAAGAAGTGTATGGACAGCCGCAGCATCCAGCGTTAGTGGATCCAGTGAGCAGCGGCACATCCACAAGAAACAACTTACCCAGAAGCTCGTCGAACGGCGCGTCGCCCGTCGTCCACTGCAGCGTGAGCTCCGGTGAGATGGCCACGAAGAACGACAGCGCGGACGACGCCACGCATAGCACGCCGTTCCAGAACAGCGAGCTGGACACTGAGCCGGTGAGGAAGTTGGTCCACGACACGACGAGCGCCGCCACGCCCACCGCCAGCGAGATCTGTGCGTCCAGCGACTCAACCTGGAACTGAAGCAACGCCTCCACGCCGCTGAGCGGGCCTGGCGCCAGCCAACCGTGCTTGGCGTGGAGGAACAACAGCGACACGAAGAGCAGGACCACGCCCATGAACCCACTGAGCACGAGGTTGACGATGGCTCGCACGAAAGCAGAGATACCGCCCGCGACCTTCTGGAGACCTGATGACACGGCCCCGCCTTCCAGGGGAACGTCGTGGCGGAGAAGCATCTTGTCGGCGCCGCCCGTGACGAGGTGCATCACGCCCTTTGTCTGGTTCGCCTGAGGCGGCATGAAACCCATGCCCGTGATGGCGAACGTGTGCTCGATCGGCGACGTCTTCTTGTACGGCGTCAACGTCGCCGCGTCATACACTCGCACTTCGCCCGTGACGGCCGCCGTACTCACGAAGCGGTCGTCTGCGCTGATACACAGACTCGCCACTGGACGGTCACCCGTGACGATGGCCGTGTCCACGACCCAGAGCCACTCGCTCTCATTCGTCTGCGTGATCGTGCTGGGCTTCCACTTGAGAAGCAACGTGTCGCCTCGCGCAGGCGTGAGCACAGTGAACAGCGAGCGTCCGTCGTTGGCGAACCGCACGCATCGGAACTGGTGCTTCTTGATACCGGCCACCGGCTTGAGCTTGAGCTTTTGGTAGGCAACATCGATCGCGTCGTCCTTGGAGAATTTGCAGATCGTAGTGTGCTCGTTCAGACGCCACAAGTGGCACGTCTGGTCTTCCGAACTGGACACGATCAGGTTGCGGTGCGACGGCTCCACGTGCACCTCACGGATGCGCTTGGTGTGGCCGCGGTACTCGCGGGTGAGCGTGATGAGGTGCGATCCCTGGATAGCAAAGTCGCCCAGCTTGGGCTTCTCTGGCGCTGGCTTCTTGTCACTTGGCTTGTGGTCTCCGTCGGGGGTCTCGACCTTCAACGACGACGAGGAGCCGTCGGCTTTTTCCTTGGGCGTTGGCTCGGTGCTCAGTCGCCACACGCGCACGATGCCGTCCTCACCACCCGTGAGCAGCGTGGTGTTGCCCACAAAGCAAACGGATGTCTACTCCAGACGCAAAAAAATACACTGGGTCAGATCTTATACACGTAGTAAGTTTGAGTATCTGTCAGGTGCTCACCTGAGAGCTCTCCTCCTCCGCAAAGTCCGTGCGGAACTTGACCAGCAGCTTCATCGTCTTGGCTTCCTTATCCAGCTCGTAGATCCAGCACGCAGCACTCACAGACACCGCGATCAATTGCCCCTGCGAACCGCCATATTTTCAACTAATCAGTCAGCGACCGGTCCTGTAGCCACTTCATCAACTAGGCGTTCACTCCACGTACATCGTGCGAGAACGCGACGCCCGAGGCCAGCTCGCGGCCTGTCTCGGCCGTAATGGTCTTTTCGAATCCGCTTGGATCCGTGTCCGATAGCTGGTAGATATCCTACCACACCATGACGCCACATAAATCCGAGATTGAGAATCTTAGTCAGTCAGGGGACCTCTTCGATCAGGGAGAAGCATACGACTGTGTTCTTGATGCCGGACTTCAGCGAGCCGCCGCCGCCGCAGATCGCAAAGTACCCGCGCGCGTACGACAGCCCCATAATGGGGTACTTGACCAGCATCTTGATTCTCTTCACGCTGGCGAGCTTCTCGCTTCTTCACCTCCTTTGTCGCCCAAGTGGCTGATGACGTGGGGGGACAAGACCAGAACTCAACTGCCCGAGAGTGCAGATTGTGACACTCCCTCGTAAGAATGACTATTCCCTTTTGTCGATTATTCATTTTCGACAACACAGAAGATTTACGACCACGTTGAAGTCTCGATTACAGACATGGGTTCACATGGTTGACAAAAAGGGAGTACACAGTCAAACTTACAAAAGCGAAGGACCTTTGCGTTTGACGAGCCACGATTCGCCCACGAAGCGTGACTCCACGATGCAAGGTGGTAGCCACTACGGCTTAGAAAACAGAATTCAGCACCCTGGTATAAGTACTGTAGTATGAGGCTGCGTGTGGTATCGATCCGAGTACTACCAGAATGAGCTCGAGGAAGGAGGATTTAGTGGGAAAGAGATCGATTTTCACAACATACGTCGCGCTAACATTGACAGTGGAAGCCCTACAATCTGGAGATTCGAGAAAGGCGGCTCCAGTCGCGACCCAACACGAGCAATCACTTATTTCTTCTTGTGGCAGCCCGTGCCGCCGACGATGCGGAGACACTTGGTGCTCGGGTAGATCGACATGATGTTCACCATCACAGCCCAGCACAGAGCGAACGTCAGGTAGAACACCGTG
>JAADWY010000771.1:0-15536 GCA_023336355.1 Pythium dissotocum
CACCGGCCGTTCTTGTGTGTACAGCTGAGAGGCGCCATCGCGCTCAGCAGCTTGCCCGCTGTTGTGGAGGCCTTGTGCCGGCGTCGCGCTGCGAACTTGAGACCAATTTGAATGGCAAATTTCTGGCGTGAAGGCGTAAACCCTAAATACGTGAGTGTTTTGGGACTTTCATGTTTATGAGGCGTGTCATTGAGCACTCCGATGTCGCACAGAAATGGAGCGATAGCTTGACGCGACCAACAATAACTCGGGATTGCGAGCAGACTGCGGGGAAGTAAAACATGCGTTGGAGTCGCGAAACACATCCGCATCCAGTGGCGCCTTGATTTGGTGGCTCTTAGCTTCTGCCGATTTCACGAATCCGTGACGACCCCGTTTGTGGTACAGTTGACTCAGAAATCCTCTGTTAAAAAAAAAAGCAGGATAAGAAACGTCGCCTTAAAGGCGCCTGGCGGGCGTCGTGACCCTGCTTACGCGCGAGCGCGTTGACTACAAAGTACCGCCCATGGCGCTCGAGCGCAGCGCCGCCGACGCGATCCGCACGTCTCCACGTCTCCACGTCCAATCGCCAACAAGATGTTCATCCAGATCCCAGGCCTCAAGGCGATGAAATGATCAGGAAAAGCGTAAAAATGCATTATATCAATTGACTACCTCTTCTGCAGCGTCTGGGCTCAGTGCGGGATCGTCTTGCAGTGCGTGTGGCGCCTCAATCCTCTTCTTCATCCTCGACCTCCGCCCACCACTCGCGCCAACCAGGCTCTGGGGGAGCCAAATTCGCCATGATCATGCTGTGGAGCTTGCCGCAAAGTCTCTCGACCGACGCAAGGCTTGGCTGTCCTTTGTCGTCAAACACTAGGCGGTTGTCTTCGTCGTCGTCGATGAGGATGTTGTCGTCGAGGCTGCGCAGGAAGATCCACTTGCCGCCAGAGGTCACCACGGCACCAAACACCTTGTGGAGGTCGCCAGAGTCTGCCGCCGCCTCGCATCCCGTGAGCACCCTCAACTTCGCTTGGCGAGTCAAACCCAAACGTCGTGTCCACGGCAGCGTCGCGTACGCGGAGCCAGTTCTTGCCGTGCTTGTTCTTTGCCATGAACAGCATGAGGTCACGGGTGTTCACTCTGCCATTGAACGTCTTCTTGATCTGGTGCTGGAGCGTCTTCGCGTCCGAGTCGAGACGGAACGGGATGGTCTGGATGCCCGGTGTGGCGATGAGCTTACACACGAGCTGTTTGAGCGGCGGTTTGGGCGGCATGGTGATGAGCTTGGACATCGTGGTCATGGTCGTTGTTGTGTGTTGGGCCGTGGTCGGAATTTGAAGAATGAGCTCGATGGGTGGGTGAAGCAGAGGGCTCTGCGGGTGCTGGGAAAGGGAGCAGAGCCATCGTTCTGGCAGAGAACGCCAAGAAGCCAATCTGAGAAGCCATCTTTGACAACGTTAAGGTGAGTTTACAAATCCAGCAGATAAATTCTACGAGGTTGGGGGGAATTGAACCCATTGTACTGTAGGCCATCGCGCGTGATGGATGGAGTATCATCTCAGTTCCCTCACATGATGTACTTTCCTGCCAAAGGCCATTCATTTGTGATGGCTCTTACGAGTACCACCCCCGACATGGAACCATGGAACAATGGAATGCAGTCGCAAGGCAGAGAATGGAAGACAAGGCTCACACATCGTATGTCCCGCTCTCACGATCAGGGAGGGAGGGAGGGGGGACTCGGGCACACGAAATTCACGGTCCGAGGCTTTCTCATTCTCGGATTCACTACCAACCCACCTGCCAGTCCACGCAAGAGTCACTTTGGCATGTTGACGGCGCTCAAGTTCCCTCACTGGACCTCCGGTCTCCTCCAACGTGCCAACCTGCGATTCCAGACACGAGTCGCTGGGTCCACGACGAAGACGGTGAAGCCGCTTAAGTTCCGTCTGGGGACCTGGGGTCGCGTTGCTGAGGTGTCGCCAACACTCGATACGTCGTGGAGCGCTGTGTCAACCGAAGTGTCTCGCGAAGCAGCTCAGCACGTCAAGCAGCACGTCAAGCTCTCGATGGGATCAACTACGCTGGCCTCGCACCAGGCGTCTTGCTGCTTCCACTCTCGGAGAACAAGTGGGTCGGCGTATGGAATCAAGGCCATGGGACACCTCACCACGCTCAAGTGCTGGACCGTGCTCTCAAGCCGACGGTGCGTATCGGACAGGTCTTCAAAGATACGCCAGAAGTCGAAGAAGAAGTCGTCATCGCGGACTTGGAGTCGATTCTTCCGCTGCTGAAGGCGGCTGGCTACGTACGACAAGATCTGTGGTTGGGATCCTCGCATGCGTCGCTGGGATTGGCTCAGTACGATCCTGCCTACGACCAAGCAAACGCGTGTGGGCGACTCGACTCTACTACCCGCCTCCTTGTCGTCGGCTCGCTGGAAGATGATCGAGCCGGTGTACGAGAACGACATCGACCCGTACGCCGAAGCCATAAGCGACATCCCCGCCGACATCGTCGACAGACTCGCAACGATACTCTCAGACTGGAAGCGCGGCAACGGCAACATGGAAAAGGACCGATCGGAGGTGTTGAAGGACATGGTGACGCTCTTGCTGCCTGACCAAGTCGTGCTTGATCCTAAAGAGTCCGTCGATGGTCAACAACTCAAGTGCCACGGGTGTGTGGACTTCGCAATTCGACGAGGCCGCACTGGTGAAATCGATTCAACGAATCGGTGTCGTCCAAGTGAAGACCTCGGACATGGTTCAAGGCAAGACCGAAGCGCTCTTGGGCTGCGAGATAGTGCGGGACGTCGACGAGCTGTCCGAGGCGATTGGCATCGTGTCTACACTAGAGAAGTGGACTTTGATGCGTGTTCAAGACGAGCGAGTGCTGCTGGAAGAAGGACTCAAGATCGACTTCGACAAGAACGGCAACTCCAACAGAGAGTCAGTCAAGATCCTCGCTGGCAAGCTCACGAACCTTCTGACGGTGCCGACGGTGCCGACGGAGCTTAGCTCGCCATCTTCGAAACTCTAGCTCGCTTGTAAGGCTCGTTTCCAGTAGGTAGTCCTGAATACTGCGGGACTCGCCGGTTCATTCGCATTTTCACAGCTCCATTTCCACTGTCTGCCTGATTTTTGATCATTTTCAACCAATCAGATCACACCATTTCGGAATCCAACTGACCAGCTTCAATGACCAGGTCACCAGGGACCTCCTCATTTCTTCCGTCCATCATGGCAACGAACCCAACAAACGACGCGCCGACTGACGTCTTCGAGCACGTCCCTCTCTCGCTACAGGACATCAATGTGTACGCGCCAGCCACCAACGCACTCTCCGATGCAGACGCTGCCTCCTCCGTGAATCCCGACCTCCGCAAGCGCCTCGCGCGCATGCTACTTGTGTTCGACGCGTCGTATCCGACCTCGTACCTCACGCCTTCCACCTCCTCTGCCCACGTCGCCGTGGCGCCTGGCCGCGTGAATCTCATCGGCGAGCATATCGACTACGAAGGCTACAGCGTGCTGCCCATGGCGCTGCAACACAGCGCCGCCATCGCGTTCCGCGCGCCGTCGGTCATCGCGCCGTCCACCACAGGCCTCGCGATTTTCGCCGGCAACTCGGACCCGCGCTTCGCGTTCACGTCGCTCACACACGCGTCGCCAGTCGGGTTTCTGACGGGCACAGCTCTCTTCCAGGCGCTCACGCAGTCGCTTGTATCGCCGTCGTCCGCGTGGATGAAGTACGTCGTGTGCGGCTACATGGCCGTCGTGGAGTGGAAACCCGAGCTTCGGTTGCGGCCTCTCTCTGTGGATCTGCTCGTGGACGGCTCGATCCCGCCAGCGTGTGGCCTTTCCAGCTCCAGCGCACTGGTCGTCGCGTCGGCCATGGTCTTCGCCTCTGTGTTGTGTACGGCTGAGGGCATCCCAATGCCTACACGCACGGAACTCGCGGGACAGTGCCGCCTGGCTGAGCAGTACATCGGCACCGTGGGCGGCGGCATGGACCAGGCCGTGAGCTGTCTCGCGCAACGCCACGCGGCGTTGCACGTGGCGTTTGAACCGCAGCTCAGTGTCGAAATCGTGGCGTTTCCAGCGGAAATCCAGTGCGGACAGGCCGTGTTCATGGTCGTCAACTCGGGAGTGCAAGCCCACAAGGCCCAGGACGCGACCGCGCGGTTTAACAAGCGCGTCATCGAGTGTGCGCTGGCGACCAAGCTGCTGGCCAAGCGGCTTCAGCTGCCTGCGTGCGAGGCGATGACGCAGCTGCTGGAGGTCCACCGTGCTCTGGAGGAGAAGCGTGGCGGCGAGACGATCACGTTTGCAGTGCTTTTGGAGGAGGTGGCGACGGTTCTGGACCAGCAGGAATATGAATTACAGGAGCTCATGCAAGAGCTCAGTGGTGCCGAGCCACTGAGCTCGCTGTTTGTAGGCTCTCGCTTGGAGAAGGCCGCTCAGGTACGTTGATGCCAGTGTCGTGGGGATCCTACACGTGAAATTGTGTCTAATTCGTTGTTTTTTTGCAGCAAGTTCTGTCCAGTGAGGCGAGTTTCCGCCTCCAGCAGCGCGCGCGTCACGTGTGGGGAGAGGCTGAGCGCGTGGCGACCTTCCGAGCGTTGCTGATGGACTCAACTACGACCCCGAACAACAGTTTTTCACGTGAAGTCCTTCACCAGTTGGGACTGCTCATGCAGCAGAGCCAAGCGAGCTGCCGCGATTTGTACGAGTGCAGTTGTCCAGAACTCGACACGATCGTCGACATCGCAACCAAAGCCGGAGCCTATGGCGCGAGACTCACGGGTGCTGGATGGGGAGGCTGTGCGGTGCTGCTGGTGCCGACGGACCTTGTGGATCCGCTCAAGAAGCAGCTCACTGCCGAGTTTTTCAACTGGAACACCCCCGAAGATGCCGTGTTTGAAGCTCACGCTTCACAAGGCGCGCAACTGTACGTGTGCGAGCCATAGCTGCTAGTCCAGCAGCTCGCGAAGCCGCTCCAGGTACACGTGCTTGGACTGGATATCAAGCTCGAGCAGCGCCAACTACGGATGCATCAATCCATCCATGTCAGCAACTATTCTTTTTTTGTATCCAATCCAAATCGAATGAGAAAGTGCAAACCTCGGCCTTGCGCTTGGCGACATCCTCTTTCTTCATCACACGCTGCAGCATAATGAACTCGCGCGTCTGTGCGTCGAACGCGCGTTTCTTCTTATTGATCTCCTGCTCGAACAGTGAGATCTCTTCACTCAGCTTGTGGTTGTCTTCGAACCGCTCGAGCTCCAGGACGCGATGGTAGTAGAAGTCGTCGCGCTACTCATCCACAAAGACAGTCAATATGGAGTCGCAGCGGATCAACAAGTGGAGAACATACCCAGAGTTTATCGAAGGCTCGCTTCACGATCGGCCGCGTCTGGACCCAGCACGGACCCACCAACGCCTTGGCATCGCACGGCACCACGCCGATCTCCACATCATTCTGTACCACACCAGGACAAAGTATCAGCATCTTCCATCATCCGTCTCATTAAACAGACAAGTAATCCACTCACCTTTGGCCGGAGGAACAGCACGCGTTGGTCGATGAGCTCCATGAACTTGGCTTCTCCGTGCGTCCGCTGGTTAAACGGCAGCAACGCCTCCACGGCGTGGGCACAGTTGAGCGGCTTGTCGTTCTCCTTCTGCAGCAATGTCTGTGGCGACGCCAGGATCTGAGACTTGTCGCTGACTTGCGTGACGACCTCGAGGCATTTCCACGCCTGCAACGCACTGATGCGTCGTTCCCGTCGCTCGCTATCAGCAGAGCTCCCTCCGGCATCCGATTCTTCTTGGATCGACAATGCCTGCAACAGGTGGGCCGCGGTCTCCTGTTCGACTTCGTCACACACAGACTGCACGAGCACCATGCGTTCCTCTTGGCTCTGGATCTCCCGCAGACCACGCGTCTCCAGCAATTGGCACACTCGCTCCAGATCACTCCACCAATTGCCGACGGTCTCCACGATCAGCTCCACTTCCGTCGGCAGCTTCGCCTCAAATCCAAAGTCTTCATCGTCTTGGTCCTCGTTCGGCGCGTCGTCCAGTCCGTGGAGTTCCAGCGCGTGGAGCTGACTCAGCGTCCGTAGCTTATCGTGGGCAGAACTCGCGTCTGATGAACCCGTGGCAACACGTAGAAGAATCGCCACGAAGTCGGAGTCGCGCACTTTGTGGCGCCGCTGCCACTCGCGGATTGTCGCGGGCGTCACAGGCTGCGCAGAGGGCAGCACAACGTGCGCCATTCCGGTACTCGTGATGTCGTGGACCCACTGCAGCCACAGCGTCGTGGCAACGTCGTCCCACGCGTCAAAGTCACGGAGAAAGAACACGAGCGTCGGCGCGTCCTCACTACCATTGCCACTGCCTTGTTCTTCGCCGCTTGGTGTCTCAGTAGCTTCGCTCTCATCCGTCTTGACTACTTGTGAAGACGCCTGTATAGCCAGTCGTAATGCGTCCAGTCGATGCTGCAGCGCACTCCGCGTAGGATCCAGCAGCTCACTGGGCACGTCGCCATGCAGTTTGCTCTTGACAGCCATCCATCGTCGCGCCAGCACCCTCACGAGTGCGTCCACGGAGGATGAAGGCGCCATCACTGTATCCAGCATCGCCTCCGTCGACACATTCGATGAGCCTACACGCATACAAGGACTGTGAGGATAACGGTCACATTAAAATACACTGGTTGCGAGTGTATCCAACGCACCTATGATGTGGTCGTCGGTACCCAGGACGCTGGACACAAAACGATAAAGAATCCGTCAGATACAGCGGCTTGCAACTCCGAGGAAGGCCACTAGCCTACACGTACGCGTGCGTCACGACCGCTGGGTTGTCTGCGGGTGATAGCGCTAATAGATACGGGAACTTGGGCTGCTCGCGCTGCAGCCACGCAGTCGCCGCTTCCTGTGAAGCGCCCTCTTCATCCTCTGCTGTCTCTGGATTGTGTGGATTCTTGCGTAGGCGCTGCCGCCTTTCTCGCAAATGCTGCGTCGCGTATACGACGTAGCGAGACGCGTCGTACTTCTCGCTCGCCTCGCCAACAGCCACGCACGCGCCAGCGCCCACGACAAGCGCCTGCGCCGCACGCGCCGCCACGGAAGACAACGACCGGCGGCTCATCTTCGTGCCAATTGCGCTCAATGATTCGCGAATGGAGCTGTTGGATATTCTATGAATTGCGATACTCTATCATATCTGATTCGATTATCCCCAAAATCAGTAGATGAATGCATACCCTGTCTACTTGAATAGTAGCCTCAGTACCATACTCACAGCCAGTCATTTTCATTCGCTCACAGTGGACAACCAAGCGGCGCAGCTTTTCATTCAGCTCCTCCTTCCTCTCATTCTGCCATTGCCACTGTGCAGCCCAAGCAATGAATCTCTGTTGTAATGTGTCGTAGTGTAGTGTCTACTGTGCGCTTGTGTGTGATGTCTTCATGCTGCCTTCGGGCAGAGTGAATTCCTCGTTTCTGAGAACCGCTGTACAAGCGGCTTCATTGAGACCAACAAAAGATTGAATCTTGACTGATGCAACGCGCTTCCTCCACCTCCACTCCCCAATGCTCCTAGTCATAGCCATATTGGTAGCCGTAGTCTTAGCAGTATGCGTAACTACATCGTTTCATGTCAAACGCAACGGTCTCCGTAGACTCACGTCGGTCTCATGACGGCAACGATACAATGCATGATGCTAAGACTTCCTAGTCCCAAGACAATGCTGACTGCTTGAAACATTCACTCAATACGTCCACATGGAACACCTATCAACACTGTTGCCACTAGCCTACACGAACATGCTGGTGTGTTTGTGGACTTCATGGCCTTTCTTGCTCGGGAACTTCTTGCGCTTGGGCACTTTCATGGGCTGCGTGCGTGCCAGCTCATCGTATTCAACGTCCATAGGCCGCAGACTCTTGCCTTCGTCCTCGCCTTGGTGTTGTTGCTGCTGCAGCTGTTGTGAATCACCCGACGCGTCGACGATCGAGTCGCCGCTGCGGACGCTGTCGAACGTGAAGCCACGGTCTCTCTCGCCTATGTAGCCGTCGGGTCGTTCACTATCACGGTCGTCGAGATCCGAGACGATCGGTGCCTTGTCCTCCAGGAACGTGTGGTTGCCGCCGTCCTCGAGCATCGCGTCCATGGGCAGCTCCACGATGGGCGACATGCCGTCGTGGACGACCGTCGCGATCGTTGACGCGTCCGACGACAACATGTCCGGGTCGTACTCGTACAGCGAAGGCAGTGCACTTTCCCGCGAGAAGCCCCGGCGACGAGACGACGCGTGCTGGTAGCTGCTGCCTGAGCTCGTGGTGCTGCGGCTACTGCGGCCTGGTGAGCCCAGCATCGCGAATTTGTTGGCCGGATCATCGTCCGACATATCGCTGATGCCACTGGGGCCGCCACTGCGGAAGAAGAACCCACGCGAGCTGCTAGCGAAGCCCCGAGAGCTGCCGAGGCCTCGTGAGCTGCCCAGGCCACGCGAACTGCTCTGCTGGGACGAAGAGGTCTGTCGGCCGCCACCACCGCCACGGAAGAAGTTGGTGATCCGCATGCCGAACGTCGACCGCCCACTGCGGTCCGTGTTGCGGGAGAAGAGACTGCTGGGATCAGAGCTGCTGTCCATGGACTCGGCCATCATCGCCGACTTGCCGCCGCCCATACCTTCCATGATGAGCGTGAGCTGGGACGCCGCCTGGGGTGCCGTGGGTCGCGTGGATGGATGCTGCGACCAGCACTGCAGGATCAGGTTGATGAACGCGTCTGGACAGCCCACGGACGGACGGATCTGCGGTCTCTGCTCGGCAACCACTCGCTCACGAACTTCAAAGTCGAACCTCACGTCGCTGAATGGGATCTCTCCATCGGTCAGGATCTCCCACAGTACCATGCCGAACGAGTACATGTCAGTGGCGCGCGAGTACCGGCAGTTTGTCGGATCACGCAGCACCTCGGGGGCATTCCATCGCCACGTGCCAGCGAACGACGTGCTCTCGTTCAGCGTCGCCGCCGTCATGATGTTCGGGTCGAACTCGCTGTAACCTGACTCCATGCCACGCGACGAGATGCCTTCACCATTCTCGCGCCCGCGCACGAAGTTGGAGACCTTGGAGATGCCAAAGTCGGCCAGCTTGGCCTGCCACGTGTCGGTCACGAGAATGTTCGAGGCCTTGAGGTCGCGGTGGATGTACGTCGGGTTGCGTGCGTGGAGATACGTGAGACCCTTGGCGATGTGGACGGCGAGTGAGACCTTGCGTTTCCAGGCCAGTGGGAAGTTCTTCTTGAGCACGTCTTTCAAGCTGCCGCGCTGGCAAAACTCCGTGAGAATACCCAGTTTGCCTTCATAGTGACCCGCTCGGATGAACAGCGTGATGTTTGGGTGCCGAAGCCGCGCGCAGATCGACGCTTCCTCTAGAAATGCCTGCTCCGAGTTCTGGATGATCGTCTGGTACAACTCGCTGTTGTCACCAGCGTTCGGCAGCTTGATCAGCTTCATGGCGACGTCGATGCCCAGCCAGCGGGCCTTGTACACAGCCCCAGCAGCACCTTCAGCGAGGAATGTCATGTCACTCAGACCGTCGAGTTCTTCCAATGCTACGTTCTCCGGGTCCATCGTGTGCATGAGCTCCTCGGTGATCGACGTGTGGGTCGTGCCACCTGTCCGCGTCCGCGATCGCTTCTCAAGCAGCAGCTCACGCGTCGCTGGCGAGCCGTAGTTGTACGCATTTAATGCCGGGATGAGATACACGACGAGATATGACAGCTCGGAGATCGTGAACGGTACGGGGGGACTGCCAATCCACGTCGGCAACGCGAACAGGAACTGCAATGCCGTGACGAACAGCAAGTACTTGATCAGCGGCTCTTCCTGGATCTCTCGCGTCTCTAACAGCCTTGGCAGGACACCCAGCTTGCGGCAAAAAAGCACGGCGGCGATGCTGAGCACGATGAAGAACGACAAACCGAGGATGCCCGACACCACGAGTCGCAGCACGAGCCAGTGCTCTTCGGCGCGGTCTTTCTGAAGCGCGCGCGTCCATAAGGCACCGTAGATACCCGCGATGACCCACGTGAACTGCCAGTTCACACGCACGAAGAACTGCGGGCTGCCGTCGCGTAGCGCAAAGCACGCGAGCACTGGAGGCCACAGCAATGTGGCCACAAACGCGAGCTGGAAGATCGAGTCGAGCACGACGCCTCCCAGCGAGTGCGTGAGATGGGCGTCGCCTCCTTCACCCAACAAAGCAATGTGGTGGACGACGCCGATGGCCGCGAACACGGCGTCCGAGAACACGACGCTGAGGAAGAGTCCGTGGCGAGCGTTAGTCGGACTCTTGCGGTGGTTGCGCGCGAGTGCGGGCAGCACGAACGCCGTGGCGATGAGCGACACGAGCAGCGCCGCGAGCTGCAGCACGTCGGACACGTCGACGTGGTCGTGGCTGCGCGCCATTATATGGAGAGCAGCGCCAGGGGCTCGACGTCCGTCTACGGCGGCAATAATGCGGAAATGGTAGGCATATCGCCAGTGTGATTGATTGCACCAGCTTCTACTCACTCTGTCGGTCTGGCCACATGGAGAGGAGAAGGGGATGGGGTGGGCACATTCCTCAGACGGGATCAGATGGGATCATACGAAGAGCTCCGTTCCACATATGGTGGAATCAGATGTGGGACGGACACAGATACTCATGTGGAACCATTTTGGCCGTTGAAGAGATACGCACGTTGCCGAGCAGGAGGAATGGCACGGACTTCGGCAATTGACGAGCGGCTACGATGATGCGAGTACGCGTCGCTAGCGTCGCGACAAGAGGGAGGAGACTGTATGCACAGGCAGCGCAGACGCCGCGCGTGCTGGTAGTGGGCGGTGGCCCTGTGGGGCTGGCCATGGGCTACTTACTGGACCGCGTCTACGGCATCAAGACCCGCATTGTGGAACGCCAGTCGCAGCCCACGACGCACCCGCAGGCGCATTTCCTGAACCTGCGGACCATGGAGGTGCTGCACTCGTGCATGCCACGCTTCCACACGCAGCTGCTGGACCAGGCAGCGCCCAGTGAGCTGGTACGTCGTGTTTATTAGACATAGTGTCACTGGAGAATGATGGAGGTCTGACTCGTTGTGTGGACACAGTGGCGCGACTACATCTACGCGACGGGCATCGGCAAGGCACGCGAGTTTGCACGAATTGACCAGTTCGGATCCAGTGAGTTACGCACCCCTTCTGCCCTGGGCATTTGCTGGATGCTAACCGCGTTTGTGGTGGCCGGTTGCCAGGCATCCCGCGTCCGTTGCAGTCCAAGCAGCAGCTTCTGGACGCGTTGAGCGGCCTCTCACCAACGCAGTTCCTACATTTTCCTCAGAACCGCTTCGAGACCATGCTCTCGTCGTTCGTGGAGAGCTCTGGTCTCCACGTGGAGCGTGGCGTAGAGCTCGTGGACCTCAAGACTCCCAGCGGGTCCACTCGTCCACACGTGCGGCTTCGTAACCTACAGACACAGCAAGTGGAAGACGCGGCCTTCGACTACGTGATCGGCGCCGACGGAGCCCATTCGATCGTGCGCCAGCTCAGTGGCATCGACATGGCCGGCGCGCGTAACCTGCAGAGCATCGTGAACGTGCACTTCACCAGCAAGACGCTGTCCAAGGCTGCCACGGAGCACCCTGGCATGCTGTATTTCGTGGTACGTTTGGCCGCCTTTCTCATCTCGTATCCTTATCCCATGGGCAGATCTCACCATATAGTTTTGCATGGTAGTTTAACAAGAACGTGATCGGCGTGCTGATCGCCCACGACTTGAACCATGGCGAGTGGGTCTTCCAGATCCCGTTTTTCCCGCCGCAAGAGTCCATCGCGCAGGACTTTTCCGTCGAGCAATGCCAAGAGATCGTGAAGCACTTGTTACCTGAGACCGCTGGCGTGATTCCAGCCGACGACATCTCCATTCTGTCTGTTGGCCAGTGGCACATGAGCGCGCGTGTGGCCAAGCAGTACGACACCAACCACCGCGTGTTCCTCGTAGGAGACGCTGCGCATCAGTTCCCTCCGGCAGGCGGCTTGGGCATGAACACGGGCGTGCAGGACGCCCACAATCTGGCCTGGAAGCTCGCGTGGACGCTTCAAAATAGTGACAAGACTCTGCCTGTGGACGCCAAGCCGTTGCTTCGTTCGTACGAGAAAGAGCGACAGCTCATCGCCAAGCTCAACACGCAGCTCAGCCTGCGCAACGTCGAGCGCACGATGAAGATCCCGAGCGCACTCAACGTCTCCCATAACAACGCCAAGATCCTTGCCGCAGTCGTCAACTCGGCGCCAGTCAAATACTTGCCTTTGCCGCTGCAACGCCAAGCCATCCAGAGCATCATGACGCTGGGCAAGAAGCCTCTGTCGCTGCTGGACAACGCGGCGAGTGCGTTGGGCGAGCGCATGCGTCGCCGCGTGCGACAGATTGTGACCAAGCGATCGAGCCTCGGCATGCTGTTCTACCACTTCGACATTGGATTCTCGTACGACACGGAAACGTGGGGACAGCAGGCCAAGCAGCTCATGCAGGACGACACGCTCAACGACTCGGCGTCGTTCTCCATCGAGGAGGAAGGCTCCAACGACAGTGACAGCGTGTACAGACAGAAGTTCGCGAAGGGCGTGCGGTTCCCACACCTGTGGGTAGTGGACCCAGCGTCCAAGCAGCGTGTGTCGACCACCACACTCGCGAATCTCGTCCGAGGCAACGCCGGCGACCACGCCGTGCGGTTCGTTCTGGTCGTGGACCAGAAACAGTGGACGCCAAGCTTGTTGGCTCCCATCGACGACGCTTTGTGGCGTCATATTGTGGTCGTCTTCCTCACCGATGAGCCGTCTTCATCACCAGCGTCCGTCCCAGGGGCGAGTACGACGCTGCACGTGGACCCACAGTCGTCCGCCTTGTGGAAGCAGTTCACTCGCAGCCGCAGCGCTGCGCTCGTGCGTCCGGACGGTCACATTGGTGTTCTGTGGACGCGTGAAGATGGATCAATCGACGCCTCAGCACTCAACGCAGCTTTGCGGGATGCTGTCGCCCACTAGAACTCGACCACAAGAGGATAGAATACATGTGCGTTGATTAAGGGCCAAGAGACTAGATGAACCAATGAGCTCAAACGGTGATGTGGTTGATTTGATGTACGGCAACTACGCTACGTGTTCATCACGGAAAAGACGTACAACGAGAATAAACGATTGCGAAAACTGGAATGGTGAGGGTGGAAACATGATGCGATGCGGCGTGGCAGACAGCGCGGATTGCCTAGCCAGCTTCAAGGCATCGACGGCGATCACTCATCGTCGGTCGGCGACGGGAGCTTGTACCCAGCCGCCTGTAGCTCCTGGATCTTTTGAACGACGGTGTCCGCGGTCAAAACTTCGATGGTCGCTGCGAGACCATACATTTCTCCGATAGACAGCGACGGCGGGAACTCGTACTCGCGAAGCTCTGCGACGCTGGCGTGACCTCGCCCGTCGTCCCAGGTAGCGAGCCACGTGCCGTCGGGTGTCTTCACATTCAGAGGCATGATCTTCGGCAGCTTGACGCAGAGTCGCACCGACGGCTCCGGGCCTTCGTGCTGCTGCGTCGTCATCGCACGTGCGTTCTTAGAGATGGTCGATTGGTCGATGGCGGGCCTTGTTTGGTGGTCAGTATACCAGCACGCGCCAAGGAGAACGTCAGCTTCTTCACGCCCATTGTTCCGTGGGGGCTTCTTCTTGTTGTTGTTCTGGGGCTTGACGACGACGCCGACGATTGAATAATAAGCTAGCGTTGTTGCGAGAGCTCCTCGCACTGTGGCCTCTTTGACTTGGAGTGTCGTCCTCCCTGTCTCGCGTCTTCCCGCCTCGCTTCCCGTGCTTCGGTGGCTTCTCTTGATGCAGCATTCGCATGCAGAGAGAGAGAGAGAGAGAGAGAGAGAGAGAGAGAGAGAGAGACGCAGAGAAAGAGAGCAGTGCGCGTGGCTCGCTTCCTGCCGTCCACGCACCCGCCATGTATGAGTAGCTTCGATTTCCCATGTCGCGGGAAATTGTTTCTTTGAGAGTCGTCGCAAAATGAGTGGCTTCGTGACCTTTGGCGGGGGAAAGATCGCAGAATGTACTGAAACAGTGCAATTCACCACCAAAGAGTGATGATGAAATCCAGCGATCCGTGGTCAATTCGTTGAAGGGTGTCGCCTTCAATCACTTACAGTAGTAGTTAATGTGAGGGGGGGGGTCTTGTTCTGCTTGTTCTGCTCCCTTTCCCGCCTTTCTCGAAGAGCTCTTTAGCTTGGTACATACCACTACTAGTGTTGCTGTGCACCAACGACCAGGAGCACGATGCCCAAGTCGCGAGAAGCTCGTGTGTCAGCTAATCGGGTCATCCGACATCCAACGAGTCCCGTTCCATGACCACTTAGGCGTCGACACGCTTCGTCGGCAAATCAATAAGCAGCTTGGCAGCACTGTGAAAGCCCGCGACCTGATGCTGTTTCCAACCGAGAAACTGAACGGCCGATGGCCCAGTATCCACGATGAGAACATGGCGGCGATCACGCCGGCCCACACGCCAACGGAGGTGAAGACGTTACTACGAATGGGCCGGCTGATGAACGAGAGCACGAGATTGCCGCGAGTCTTTCGCAATGCTCCTCGTAGAGGTGTGATCCACGTGCTGGCCAAGGAGTGTCCTGTGCATCCCGTTCGAGCTACTCGGTGGGAAGAGATCCAGTGGATACTCCCTCCGCAGGTGCCCACGTGGCGTATTGAGCTGGACAGGAGGACCCTTCCATCGAAGGAAGACTGGCATGAGCTCTTCCAGCATGTGTACGAGCCGCAGATGCAGCGATACACGCAGCAGATTGAGCCAGTGGACGCTACGATCATCGACGAATTGGCGAGGAAGCTGTGGGAACCGGACATGGCTTGCCACGTGAAAGAGGTTCACGACTGGTATCTCTTTACTGTGCTGAGCCCAGGCAGCGAACACCCCGACCTCTCGCTCTACAGCAACGCAAGCGTTGACGGTCTCCGCGTGACGTACCACGGGTTCGCAAAGTGCGGGATGTGCTACAAGGGCAACACGATGTTTGTCGGCGAGACCAAGTGTGACGATGTCAAGCAAGACATCGCACGCGTACTCACGCTATGTGAGGCGGTGGCAGACTCCAGCGACCTCCACGAAGTGTATGGTCCGGTGGTGACCTCTGACGGTAAGTGGATCTTCCTGCGCAGCCTCGATGACAAGATCCTCATCGACGACGACGACGACAACCGCCTGGTGTTTGGCGAGGACGGAAAGCCAAGCCGTGAGTCGGTCGCGAAGATCGCAGGCAAACTCCACGGCATGGTCATGACGAACGTGCCAGCACCCCCGCCAGGATGGAGCTATTGGTTTGAAGGCGAGGAGGAGTACGACGACGAAGAAGAGGACGACCAACGCAACGCAGAAGACGCAGGAGACGCAGCCAAAGCCAGTCAACTTCATCAGCAGCGACGTGCCCGCAGTC
>JAADWY010000772.1:0-15534 GCA_023336355.1 Pythium dissotocum
CCTTCACTGATCACTCCACATGCTACCACTCGCGACCCAAAGCCGCCCACACTAGCTTCTTATCCAGGCCACACCCACCAGGCTCAGGGTTGCGAAATCTCCTAAAACACAGTGCCCCCCCCACCAATTACCCTCCACCAGTCAGAAATCTTTGGACTATATGAAAAAATCTCGGAATACACGCCGTCATGTAGGGAAACTAGAATCTATGTATTCTTGCATATCATACCACTAGATGTCGCAGATGAAGCCAATCTTCGTTTTCGTCCTCCTCACGGACAGTAAGGGCACTCTCCAGCTCGGCGTAGAACTTGAGCTCTTCTGCGTCTAGGCACTTCGCGATGAAGTGCACGTGTACAAGCTTCTCGACGCGATCGTCGACCAGTCGGATGCGTAGACGCGAGTGAACGGACTTGTTGATGGAGAAGTCCCTCTCACTCGCGACCGACGAGCACGCAACACTAAACACGACGAGGGAAGCTCACGAAGGGTCGGATAGGGGAGCTCGCTGTCACAGAATCTGAGCGGAGAGACCTTCCGCTCGTCGATCAGGTTGATGGTAGGTGAGTTATGCTCACGGGCACACGCAATGGCGCCACAAAAATGCAGCAGACCACCCATCGCTACAGATATGTCACCACCTATCCAATCGCAGATGAATTCTTAAATTCGCCAACGCCTCGTCTTCCACGTCGCCTCCACAGAACCTTGGGTCCAGTACGTAGGCGACGCCATGCCCATCCCCGTACACAAAATCGAATCTTCCGTCGACAGCCTTCTTGATCGCCGTCTTGTCCGCAGTCGTGGACTTCAGCGCATCCACAGCCTTCGGGCGCGGGGTAAAAGCGTCGTACACTGTGGAGAGTGGCGTCTCAACAGCGAAAATTCATGATCAGCCATTTTTAGTAAATTATATCCTGAAATAGCATGATCGTACTGTTGCACTCGAAGACCTTCTGGAATTTGAGATTGCGCTGAGTAGTGCCACGGCCATGTCGAGCTCTGGATTGAAGGGAGTTGAACGGTGCTCATGGTGAGGGGGAGTGGTGTTGAACGTTCTACAGTGGACGCTGTGCACAGTGACCCCCATCAAGGAATATTGCTCGTCAAAGTCGATACCATATGAAAAGACATTTGTGTGAGTATTGGGTTCTTAATTGATATAACCGGTTATACTTGCTAGAGTACCACTAGGTCACTGTGCACGGGATTCGTTGTATGGATGGGTGCTAGGTGGTTAGGCTGTTTTGTTAATGAGTGTGACTGGAGTTGCACCATCACGAATTCAAGTTCTCCAATTTGGGCGAACCTACTTGGCAACAACCCAATCATGATCGTGTCGCTGGGGATCCGAGGATAACCAAATTTTGTTTTAAACCCATGATTATCTAGCATTATCCCTCTCTTCCGACTCTATCCAAAGCCCCTACCACGCCTTAGCGTGATTTGCGCGCGGCTCGCTCTTGCATGTGCGTGCGTGCATCTTGCTCTCTGTCGTCGGTGACGCGTGCTGGGTACTTTCTCCCTCCTCCCCATGAGCCCCAACAGCTCCTACGAGTGAGTGAATACACGGGGAACCCAGTTATTACTCCGTTTACTCACTGCGATTTCGGTGTATTGTTGGCGGCAATCACCAACCTGTTGATATGGCCACCGTCTTCTTCGTCTGCCTTCTCGGTCAGGTCGAAGACGACGGACGAGCAACACGTTGAACCGAGCAGAAGTGTGAGCAGGGATCGCATATACCCAAGCTGGTGAGTCTGGAAAAGGTGCCCAACAGTTTCCTGGTTGATGTCGTCTCATGACGTGCTGTTGTACCAAGTTCGCCTGAAAAGTTATTCGACACGGTGCAAGGATGGTGAGGTTAGTGGCATTTACTGCCAGCGAAAAATGCCTGAGAGGAAATGTGCGAAGCCATTGTTGACCTTGGTGAGATGTTGGCTTGGGCGGGGATGACGATAATGTGCATAGACAAGAAGAAGGGGCATCAATATATGTAGATTGAGATAGCGGTAAATCTAACTGAGACAAGTCTGAAAACTGAGGCGGTTATGGTGTCTCACGACCCAGTGGGGGGCGTGGTACCGACGCGATGGCAACAGCAGTTGGTGGCGGTCGGTGATTGCTACTGAGGCCAACCGTTCATGTCGCTCACGGCCATCCCGTCCCGGGTGACATATGGCACCAGCCACTGGCCGACCCTGATTGGTCAGAATCATCAGTGGTGAAGCCTGGTTGACTCATAGAGGCATGGGACATGCTCTGTGTCATGTGACACAGGAACGGTTGGCCCACAGCCAACGGACACCAGAGAACGCTGGCAGAGACGCACAAAACACAAAGCCAACAAATTCATTCATTCGGGAATTTACCTCCAACTACCAACTCCTATCCACACCAGCCAGCATTGTCGTTGTGTTCACGTAGCTTCGAGCGAGCGGCGAAGGTAGAAGCGCGACAGCGAGTGCAAAGACCAGCGGCGGGTGGCGAGCACGGCGGCGGAGGCAAGTGCGGCGACAGCAGAGGCAGGCGCAGCGGCGGAGGGGGACGCAAGCGCGGCGATGAGTGGTAAGCCCGGTGACGGAGGTAGACTTGAGGTGGCGAGACGGCGTGACGAGAGTGGGTCTCGGTGGTGGTCGAGTGGCTGGTGGAGACCAGCAGTGCTGATAACGTGGAGTAGGTGGATAACCACCCAACCAGCTCCAGAGACTACGGTTCGCGTCGATTGCCTTGCGTCTCTTGAAGACGTGATGTCCTAACTGAATTTGCTGTTTGTATAGGCACCCACTACGAGAACGAGCACATCCTACTACGACGCTGCTGGTGGGTGAATAGGGCCGTGTTCGATGAAAAATGGATATTCCATCTAAAACATCCACTCTGGGGAATTACGGCCGATTTACCACACTTTTCCCTACCCCTACTGAATGGCCATTTCTGGAGAGGTCATCCTAAGGAAACTCGAGAAACGGTAATTTTGCGGCCGGCGAAGTTTTTCTAAATTTGAGGTCGGTTGGTCTAACCTGAAAAACCCTCGATGGAATAACAATTTTGCTTGTCATCGAACACGGTCTAAGTGTTTGTCCTTCAGGGGCGAGCAACTACAAACATGTTGATGGTAACTGAAGTTCCATTGAGAATGTGCGTGACCAATCGCGTATGCGGTTCTGTCATCATTGAACTTTCACCGCTCTTCGAAGGAGTACGGAAAGACCCGCAACGAGCTGCTACTGTCACGGTAGCCTCCTGGCGCGGTAGGACAGTTAACGTAGACCCTTTTGAACTGGAGCCCACACCGAAGCCTCATGGCGTGATGTGGACCTCGAACAGACCCGCAACGTGTTGTCGCTATCGCTGAAGCCTCATGGCGAGGTGGGAGAAGTGGAACAATACCATCCTGAGTTTAAATTCACACACTGAAGCCGCCATGCCGTGATGGGAAGATGCGAACAGAACCATATTGGAACAGCAGAACCATTCTAACAACGAAAGACGGGGAAAAGGCCTGAACACTAGCACGTGTATTTCCTTTTGACGCGGTTAGTCTGGCATGATCTCTACGCTTGCGCATCTGCCAACTCCTCCACGCAACGCTTCTTGTCCGGCTTCTTGTTCTTCTTGGAACGGGCGCTTTGGTCTTTGGTGGCACCCACCAGGACTTAAGGGGAGCTCTCCACTTGACCGATTCGGACTGGACTGGAATTTCGTCAACCGACGCTCGTATAACGTCCTCATTGGTGCACTGTTTCTTCAGGCGGCGCTCCTTTCGCTTACTGTCACGAAAACTCTGCCGGTTGTGGGCATGAATATTTTCCACTAACTCCCAATTGGGTTCCCATGCGACAAGAACCTGGATGTCACCATCCACAATTCTTTCATGAAGCAGCTCCATATAGTTGTAGCTATACCATATGAGATCTGCAGGATATTCCCGACATAGCCCCAAAAACGCACAGTAAAAAACTCCACAGTAAACGGAGCCACCGCTGGCTTCACGGGCATGCCAATATTGTGATTTTCCTCCAACAACTTGCTCGTGATACTTCGCACAGCCAGGCGTTCCAAATCAAGAACAGTCAGCTCATGAAGACTGCGTTTCTCACCTGCTGTTTTCTCCAGATACTCGCAGAGGATGCGTTGCAGCTTGCGTGCACCTTCATTGGAAAAGTAGCCACCCCAGAACCCCAAGCGCATGTGCCGCAGGCAGAATGCGCGGAAGCCGTCGCGGTCGCCTTCGTGAAGAATGGTCGGTACAAGTAAGATGGTCAACAAGAAAATGAGGAAACAGTCGACGTACAAGGACTCTTACATTTTGATGCAGCAACCACCCCCATCCTTTTTCAAAAATCCATCGGGTTTATCAATCATCCAGTCGTCAACACCCAAACCCTCAATATCAATTGGCTTTAAGTATCATTTTTAGAGATGAAAAGTCCAGTCGATTGGCATTAGGTATCAAGGGATTCTCGATTGCGCAATGAAGGTAGCATTTAGCATCATTGACGCATCGAGAGACTGTAGAACATGCACGAGTTTGCTTTATTTAGAGCTCCAGTGGCGAATAATGTCAAACAACAGGACACATATATCTTGTATAAATGTCTTCATTTATCGTGAATACAATCTATGTCTGGCTGATCGCACGCTGAATCAAACTCACTCGAGCTTCTACGATCGCATGCGGCGCTGCGCCCGAAGGAATCCAGCTCGAATCAACCTCTTGTAGTGCCACCACGATGTGTGAAAAGATCGGTCGCGTAGCACAGACACTCATACAACGACTGCTCCATGTGCACAACCCATCCGATGTCTGACATTCCTTAGATGTGAGCTCGAAACAGCGACTACTTGACCGCACGCACGTAGAGCTCAGCTGCTTACACCTTCTCCTTCTCATTTTACTCAGCCTCCGTCGACTCGTGATGCTTGGGGTCATTGTTTGTCCCTGTTACTGCAAAACGCCGCTTGATTCACTGTCAGATGGTGGCGCAGCTTAGATGTCCATGGTGAGAACCGGTAGCTCTTGCACCACTCCTAACTATAGGGGTCAAAGGCGGCTCGAAGCGCCACATCTTCATCCTCTCCTTCGAGCCGGCAGTTGATGGTTTCACCCTCGTTTGCCGCACTGAAGACGCCACTTGAACGTGGAGGTCGCACATGATGGATACGAACCGACTTCGAGTTCTTGATGCTCTACAATGTGCTCGCCTCGGATCCAGACATCTGCTGCTGCGTTTGAATCCGCGGTTGGCGTTGGTACTTCCACGTGAGTTCCTGGCAATTGAAGAACTCATATCCATAATGGACTGTATGACGGTTCGCTGCTGAGGGGCCTCCCAGTTGCTGGTCTTTTTGCGAACGTTGTAGAGGATGTGAAAGGAACACATCAACACCGTCGCTGTTGCAAGTTGAGGCGAAGCTTGAACTGCGAGATCCATGGGAGATCTTCTTCAGAAGCCGGTTCACGTACGAGTGTACACCCGGTGTATGTCGCCTCCATGGTAGCACACCCACCGTGTCCGCTTTAACACTCATCTAAAAACATCCAACACCAGCTCATCGTGGGCCTTTTCGTCATAGGGACAATGTCAACAACGGCAATTGCATGTAACGGACACGTGAAGAGGCACCGATCCGAGAAAAGGCGACATAATTTGCTTACGTCTTTACGCGTCCGAACAGACGTTCACAGCACCACCAAGGTGGACAGACAGACTGTGTTTTTCAAGCTGACTAACATCTGAGCCACATCAGAACAAGCAGCGGCGCCGTCCCAGTAGTCGTTCTCACACCCACCTATTGGGAGTAGCGCGCAACTATCGCGATGAGGTCCTTCTTTTTACACGCAGGAGCTTGCTTCGTGGTCACATGTACCTTGCTCTTGGATCGACGACCGATTGTACTGACTATTATTTGCACGGAACGTTCCATGAGCTGGTCGACGCCTGGATGTTGCACGTACAGCAAATTCTTCACCGCGTTGAAGTAGAGAATGGTTGTGCCGTACGACATGGCCTGGTCAAAATAATGAAATACCACAATTGGACGTATTGTATTGAGAGAGTTATTATTTATTGCGGTTTGAATCGTTCAGTATAATGCACAATTGTGTTCAATACTACACCGTTCACTGCATTTAGCATGGCCTACACTATTTCATGTGGTCGTCTCTCGAGCGATTAGCAGGAACTAGTGTAGGCGCAACCCTCGCTAATTTTGAACATGCATTTACTTACACTATTTTGCGATCTTAGACCAAAGCTGTCTTGCCTTCATCCGAGTCTCCGTCGGAGTCGGCATCTTTTGTTTCTTCATCTTGTTGCTGACTCGCGTGGATGGGCTTCATTTGTGGATGCATCCCTTCCCACTGGCTTCTCTCCGTCAAAATGCTGTCGGAACTTCGCGATGATGGCCTGCAACTCCTTTGTAAGCTGCGTCTCCTTCCACACGCCGTCAACATCTTGGGACAGACCACACAAGATCATCACCTTCCGCGCGTACGTCATCTTGGCCAAGTGCTCGCCCTTGGTCTCCTTCTTGTTGACGTCTGCAATGGTCTCCGCGGCCAGCTCAAGAAAGTAGTGCTTGCCTGGATTGAGCGCGATCCTCCCTGGGCTTTTTGGCAATCCTTTCCCACCACGGCCGTTCTTGTTTGAAAACTGGCTGCGATTGATTAGGTCGAGTTTGGTTCTCTCCCACTTCTGGCGCCACAACTCCTTAACCTCCTGAATCACGAAGGAGTCCGCAGGCTGGCAGAGATGCGTGGCATTGGCTGGAAAGTATCGGATCTCCATGTTGCGGCTCCAGAGCCAGGCGAATGTCGTCGCTGTCACCGTGTCCACGTATACGATCTGCTTGCGCTGATTTGGTAGCGCTGGATTGCACTTTGGCTCACTCACCCACTGCTCAAACACTCGGCAATCCATCCATCCTTTCGGGCCAGTACGGTAGCATATCCCAGGGACGTCGTCTGGAACACCGCGGATTGGATAGTTGTTCGTGTCGTTTTGGAGGATTAGCATTGGCGGGCAGATACGGGCACCGGCACCACCGCTCAACTTCACAACCATGGTCATCCCTTCACCACCGGACACGACATCCATGTACTTCACCGACTCGTCTCCACGAAGCCCTAGCGTCCGTCCGTTGTCCATGTTGACGAGGAAATGAGTCTCGTCCATGTTGAACACCGAGTTCTCGTCCAACCCACCCAAGTCGAACTGTCTCTTGAGCTCGCCGAGGTGATAGGCAACTTCACGCTCAATCCACTCCGTTTTCTCAGGGCTGACACTCTTTTTGCCGCACTACTGGCGCTGAACAACATTGTGGAGGTCGCAAAAGGTCTGGATCCAGCGCACCGATACCTTGTCGATTATTTTTTTTGCCGTCGGTGTCCACAAATGCTGCGTTGTGCTTGGAATCGGACTGTTGGAGGAGCCATTTTGCTGCCTCAACTAGAAGCGGATTTGAGAGCTTCACACCCACCTTCTTGAGTCGCAAATACTCCGCCATCAGCTTGGGATAGAGCCACTGGACCCACGCGCTACGCTTCCGTCCACGACCCGCGAAGGCCTTGATGTCGACGCGTTTCACCTGGTGAGGGTGGAGCTGGACGATGCTCACTCGCTTGCCTCCTAAGAGCTTGTCACGTTGCTTCCACCAACGACTGGCTTTACCGAGATTCGCATCTTGTGTGCGGGACCAGAATATCTTTGGAAACCGCTTGACCACCGCTGCCTTGAACGCAGGTACACCAACCTTCTCTTGATCCACCATCCAGCGCAACACCTGTTGTTTTTCAGCGAGCGTGGCCACTTGCTGTTTTGCACGGACGACCACCACAATTGCTGGTGTATCATTTTCGTTGTCGGAGGTTCCATTGTCGTCTCCATCTTCGTTGGAGGCTGTGTCCGTGTTCATGCCGACGCTATGAGCGTCTGTGTCGTAGACCTCAGGTGCCTGTGCGATGGTCACTTCCAAAGCACAGCAGGGGTCGCACCGGACAAGTCCACCATAGCCCTCCGTTAGAACACGCCCACAAATCACGTGGCAACGACGACCACACTGATCACATCGGTGCGATACAGAGCTAGCATCTTCCATGTACGAAGGGCACGCCTCCATCTCTTCGAAGAAGTATCTTCTTCATCTAATGCGAGAATTTTCTCTGATTTGGAGCTTCAACATGCACAGACACCACGAGCACCTACGCTATTTTTGAACCTCGATTTTCCTCGCTCAGGGCATCGGCTAAATAGTGTAGGCGAAACAGACGGCGCACCTTCGCTAATTTTCCACCTACACTAAATGCAGTGAACGGTGTAGTGAATTTTTCATACAGCCACCAGTCTTGGGTCCTCCGGACCATGTCCAGTCAATTCCGTGTCCCATGTTGCCCCTCTGCCGTGGCCGAGAGAGCCGCGAGGTTCTCGCAGCTTCTTGCTGCGTCACTTTGCATCTCGCACCCCGCCAGCAACCACAGCAATACCAACCAGCACCCCACTCCCCTTCCATCAACCTGTCCTCTCGTCAGATGTGTGCCTACTTCTTCACCGACATCGGCAACAGTACGTTCGAGTGCAACAAGTCCGGCAAGGCGAGGAAGCAAGCCGCCAGCACGGGCTACACCAACCTGGTCGCCCATCTGGCGACCAAGGATCCAGGCTACGAGGCAGAGTACGACGCCTTCCTGGCCTCTACGTCAACAGTGATGGGCACGTTTGCCTTCGTCGATGAGATGACGCTGAACGTGTACGATTGGCTCGACTGCTCGCCCAGCAAAACATTTCCATCACGGACGTCGAGAACGCGCCCAAGTTCGTCAAGATAAAACTGAGTGTGAAGACGCTGAAGCGCTACATGCACCTTTTAGCATCCAAGGTGGGCTCCATCATCGGCGCCGAGATGGGCGACTCGTTCAGCCTGATGTTTGATGGCTGAACGAGTTACTCGCTGCACTTTCTCGGTCTATACGCTGTGTAAATGCACGGCAACGAGCGTCGCCAGCGCCTCCTCGTACTGCCTCAGATGGACGAAGGGCTTGGCTCTGAGGCTCACATCGAGCACATTGAAGGTGTGCTTTGTCGGTACGGCAAAACTCTGAAGAATGTGCGCTTTGTCGTGGGTGACAATTGTGCAACCAACCAGATAAATCAGATACAAGATCTGATGATCCAACTACGCCGTGTGAACAACGCAGCTGAGCTCTCACACACGACTGATCTGAAGTCAGTAAAGGCGAAAGCGACGCGATGGTCGTCTCGTTTTGCTATACATCCGAGACGCGATCCTTACAGTTAGCGCTGTTGAAGACCTCGTTCCCCGTGGGCACGCTCATCGTCGTGTGGTGGTGGAAATGCTGCGCACGCTCGCTGAGGTCTGCCTGCTGTTTGATGTGTGTGTGGCGAAGAATCGAATTGTAGGCGACTATTTACTTCTAACAGCGGCCATCATCCACTCAGCCGTCTCCAAGAACACTCTAGTCAAAATCCAGAACGACGTCCCCCTCTCCAGTGACGAGCACGCTGCTGTGGCTGCTTTCGTCTGGCCCCCCACCCAGCCCAGCAAAGACGCCGCTCATGATGACGACTTCCCCACAGGAATCTAGCGGCGCGCGAAGGAGCCTCGTCGGGCGGAGCGCAGTGCTGTCCAGTATGGTCAGCGGCTGCACTTCGCTCCACCGGGGAGCAACACGTGCGAGCACCTCTTCTCCATGTGTAAGCTTATGCTCACACCGTTGCGTGCTTCGACACTGCCGGTGAACTTCGAAACTCTCATGTTTTTACATGGAAACAGAGACTTGTGGAACAGTTCATCGCTCCTCGGGATTGCAGAAGAAATCTAGATGGCAGTAGGCTGAAATGGAAGTTCCGGGAATCATTCTTATTGTGAGCTCATGCATTGCAGTGATTATTTCGGCGGCCTCCATCCCACAAATGCATTGTGTATTGCATTAACCATGCCCTACCGTGCAAAAGGCGGTTGTTACTTGCGCCGTCACCAACCACCAGGTGAAGCCCAACACTAGTCCATGAACTGGGAATAGACGCGTCCAGTGGGATCGCCCCAGACCAGATCGTTGATGAAGTCCAGCGAGAGATGATTCTGGGTGAGGAATAGCTTGAAGGACGTGATAGCTGAGCCGCGCGTCATGGCGGTGCTGGCGTTGGCGAAGGGTGGAGTGGCCATGGTGACGTCTTGGGGATTTTGGCTGGTATTCGCTTTGCTTGTTTGAAAACAAAATGACAAGGCGGTGGCAATGTACAACGAGAACGGTTGTGCGAGCGTTGGCAGTCCGAAGGCTATCCCAGCCAGCTGCATTTGTTGGCATTTTGAGAAGCAATTGATCCTTGTATGGAGACGCGGAGACAATAGAATGGTGTGGACAATGTCCGGTTTTTGTCAAAGCGTGGTAGGTAACCACGTAGTCTTGACAAAACCTCACCCTTTGTCAGAGGTAAGCAAGGAACTCACGAGAGAACAATGTGTCCGAGAGGCGACACAGCCTCGGAGGTGCTATCTAGTCCGCGACCCCGCAGCGAAGTGGAGGTGGCGCCTGAACGAAGCGCTATTGCGCAGGCGACGGAGCGTAAGCATAGGAGCGCGGGCGCGAGCCACCGACTTCACGGTTTTCATGGAGCCGTTGTCCTGGCTTGGGTTGTTGGTGTGGCCGATTGTCTGGGGGGAGGCTACCACATTCCGCCTCACCCTACCACATTCTGACAAATCGTGATTTTTTTTGTCAAGACTATGTGGTTACCAACCACATTTTGACAAAATCCCGCGGTCAATGCTGGTGTGGACGAGAACACATGACTTGCGCACAAAAACACTTAAAATAAACAAAAATATTGCCTTGTTCGCCTCCTCAACAAGGATCCTCGCAGCTTTGTCTTCCATCTCGATGCCACGTTTAAGCTCAATCAATGTTCGTACCCAGTCATCGTCTGTGGTATCACCGCTAAGGATCGCTCGTTCCGCCCAGTCGCATTCTTTGTCGTCTCACAGCGAACCTCGCCGATCTTCGTTCGCGTACTGCCCAGCCTGTGTCTTCTTCCAGCAGGTGGTGGGTGGGCCGTCAACTTCAGATCAAGTACGTGATGGGTGACACCGACGACGTGCAGTGCAACACCGTCCACGACACGCTTGGTCACAACTGTGCGGTGATGTATTTGATGTGTTTCTATCATGTCGTCGCCAAGGGTCTGGATCGTGTACGTGGCATGGTGCGACCGGTGCGCGAGCAAGTCTTCGAGCATGTGTACGACATGCACTTCGCCCGCGATCAGGCAGTACTTGAGGCGGCATTTGCCAAGGCGTGGGCGGCGTGGGTCAACTCACCAGAGACGCTACGCTTTGCGAAGTACTTTCATCGCCAGTGGTTGTCGGGCAAGTTCTTGCGGTGACAGTGTTACCACACACCTACGGGCTTTGCTAAGACAAACAACCCTGTCGAGCTGTTCAACAAGGTCATCAAGAGGGACTACACGCTTCGTGTGCGACTCAAGGTGCGGATGCTGATCGAGAAGCTCGCGTCATGCGTCAAGAAGTACTCGAAGATCGACGACAAGCTGGTGGTGGGCCAGGAACAGAAGAAGCTCAAGCGTCGTATGCAGCTCATGGTCAAGTGCGCGAAGCTACGTCAAACCACAGTTGATCGTGTCAAAATATCGGCGCTTGTTGGCGATCAAGATCTAAGTGGCGTCGTCCGCGTCGTGTCGGTTGAGTTCGCTCCCAAGAAGGACTACGACGAGCTGACGAGTTCCGAGAAGGCACGGATGAAGACCACGATGAGCTGGAGTAACTCGCGCATGGAGTGGCTTCACATCTCCGTCAACGGCTGGGTGGTGGATCCTGTAATCGGCAACTGTGGATGTGGTTACTTCTTCAGGTTCGCGATCTACATTCACCTCCTCTTTGCCTTGGACAAGACTGGCCGTCCGATGCCATGGGAGTCGGGCAAACGCAAGCGCCTCAAGAATCGAACGATTGGTAAGCGAAGGTGCGACGAGGAAGAGGACGATGATGATGATGTCCCACGACCAGGACGCCCTCCCACAATCGGATTTGCATTGTCATTCGAATAAGACAGACCATTAAATACACTGATGTTGTCAAAGTATATTGTTCATCTTACGCGGGCATTCCGCGAGCACCCGAAACTTGTAGCGGACTAGCGTCGTCGCGGAGACTTGGAAACAATCTTGGAACGCGCCCTTGCACACTCTCCGTGCGAACGGCACGTGGTAGAGGAGTTGTTTGCGGATGCCCTTGGAGTGAGAACGCTTTGGTTGCGCACTTGGTGAAGAGTACAAGACAGTCAGCGCAGTGAAGATGCAAGCGCGCTTCTCCGCCGACGTTAGCTGGCTGTACGACGTCAAAAAGTACTCGAGCGACTGAACGTTTCCGCGGAGACAGCCCCCACACGGGTCGCCACGGATGAGCGCGGTCATCTCGTCTCTGAGCCCATGCTCCATGTCGTAGGAAGCATCGCTGTT
Organism: Pythium dissotocum; assembly: GCA_023336355.1. NCBI lineage: Eukaryota > Oomycota > Peronosporomycetes > Pythiales > Pythiaceae > Pythium > Pythium dissotocum. Next base: position 12,498 of record JAADWY010000772.1, read on the forward strand.
GTAGTATCCGAGATAAGCTGAGTAAAAACCATGTGAATTGCCGTCGAACCCTCCCAAAGCAGGACCTTATTTGGACTGTTCTCGCGGGTCTCATTCAAGTCCCGAAAAATGGCGGAGAACTTGTGGGATAATTCAGTGAGAGCGGGAATAGCCGCGTCGTACGCTGGTTTTGGTACACCTACATCCGCGAGATGATGACGTTTATCGACGTGGCGGAAAGAGAATAATTTTCCGATCCACGTTCGTGTAAGGAAGCTGCCCTCCTCCTTTGGTTTCAATCTTTGAATGATCTAATGATGAGCGTTAGGAATTGCACATATTTCAAACGTAGAATTTTAAATGTACCATCTTGTACAGACCGATCACGACCTCTGGATGCTCCCGAAATGACGCGAATAATGAACAGTGGCTCACTTCATGTCGCTCGTAGGCTCCGGTAGTGGCACAGCCTGTGCCGCAACGATCTCTACAGTATACGATGATGTTAGGTATCCCCTACACTATAGGAAAAAATGCATCATACCTTGGCGGTTTGTTTCAGATACGGCCTTCCAGCAGCCTTTGCGGCACGGCTTCTTCAGCGCTGCACCGTTCTCCCCACGTTGCGGTTGCCCCTCCATGGTGAATGCGGAATTCTCGCTCACTGTGGCGTACTCGTGGGTAGACAGTCTACTAAATGGGAGGCGTATGACTGGCCTGGGAAGCTCCACGATATACGATAGGGATTGGGCTTCGGTGTTCTGTGCTGACGCAGCACTTTGTTTGAACCTGAGATATGCTGTGTTATTTACGTTCTCTCTGGTGTGGACATGTGAATACCGTGTCAAATACTGTGGTGGGATTGGATAAAAATTCAAGCAGTGCATAGAGCATAGGTTACGCTTGGTTGATGGGCTGCTTTCGATCATAGTGATCTCGAGTACTATTGTACCGTGCAGAATTGCAGGTCCCAAAGTTTGACTATCTCTAGATTGTCCAATTTTTACAAAACCTATAGTGACAGTTAAATCAGGGGTACAATTTTGCGTTCAGATTACGATTTTGCGGTCTGATTGGGCCAAATCGCCGTTCTCTTCGAGATAGAAGGGTTTTCCTCGCGTTCCTCGACAGCAATTTCTGCTAGGTACTAGGGTTAGCTCAAAATGAGACCTCTAATTGGCTGAAATCCCTCAAACATCGAAAAAGCCGCTGTTTTTGACCAAGCCAAAGGACAAGATCAAGTATAGTTCTACTTTTTCTGTGGTGGTCTTAGTAATACAACGTGCAAGTTGCTTGACAAATGCGATTTTTCATGTTAGGATGAACATGTGGAAGGGTTTTGCAAGCACAATTCTTTGACTTTTACTTCGCTGCGTTTGTCAGTTGGGACGCTTCACCACGATGGGGTTATTGCATCCTCCGCCTGAAATCTAATGTGCCCTCTTGTACATCTGTCGGATGAAAACTCGAGTCGCAACTACAAAAAAAGTGTTTTTTGGGACCTTCAATTCTGCACGGTACTAACAGACTACAGGAACATGGACCCCAAATCCTAGATCTCGAGATCTAGCGGGCTGGTGTAGCTGAACTTTCACAGTCGCCTCCAAATCATTCGCCGATAGTACGCCCGAGTCTGCTGAAACCAAGAGCTATTGGTTCTTTCGTGGCGTGGCCAAACACTTTCACGACACATTTTCAGCCAATCCCAAGCCCATTTTCACTGCGAGATACGATGTTGACCCCAAAGTGTGATCTGTTCTGAAATATCAGATCATAATTTCAGAGGGGTCCTGTACCAAAGTATTGTGGACCACGCCATGGAAAACATATACTGATTTAAAGTATTGGATGTTAATGGCTAAAGGCAACACAAGAAGCCGTACTGTATGAAGACTCGGTGACAGAGAGTGGCGAGACGGCTCAGTAATGCCGTAACACAGCAAGCCAAGAAGAATCTCGCAACGCCGTCCGATCCATTGTGCTCACGTGATCAGCATTTGTCTCGGACAAAGCCAGTGAGCTCGATTTCCACACGTGACGAGGATCGACAACTTCATGTATTTTTCAAAGACCAGCCAAAGCTGACGTTCCGAACCACGAACAGTTCCTGAGACCGATATGTATGAAGTCAGACTTTCCTTCTCAAAGTGGCTCGAAATCGGAAAAATTCTGTTTTTTTTAAAGGGTGTGATCCCTTGACCAATATTTAACCAGTTCAGAGGATTGGTGAATGGCACTAGAGGAGGTGGGCTGGTAGTGCTGGAGTGATAATGATGTCTTTGGGAAATCCACAACGATGAAGCCCGTAGTGTGGAAGTTTTGGTCTATGACAGGTCGATAGTGAGGCTGGTAGCCCCATGGGCCATGGCCCATTGTGCGAGAGGCCATCCGCCAGTCGGTAAGCCGTCTTGAGACCGATGAGCAGGGCGTGAACGCGGCAACGTTGTTGTTGGTGGAGCAGACCCATAAGCCTTCGCCGCTGACCACAGTCGAGTCGAGCTGCCATCAATGTACACGACCACTGCCACCGAGCTGTGAACAGCCACGGAGGAAGAGAGGATAACTTCTCTTGGCACTCTGTGAGCGCGACTGGTGACTGCTCTGCCGTCGAAAACCTTCACAATAGTTCATCCTAAGTTGAAAGCACAGGGTCGTCATCGAAGAGCATGCAGTTTCACTCCACGTCGTCCGAGACGGCATGCCGCGTGGCATAGTACCGCACCCTGGCTGATGCCTCGTTACTGACGTTGTCTGCGGTGTGTGCTTTGTTCACCACGGCAAAATCATGTTGATTGTGAGAAGCACTGGGGCCTGCGGAGAATCTGAGTGTGAAGATTGATGCCTTGCTAGATGATGATGAAGTTGGAGTCTATTGAGTACCGAATTAACGAACTCTAACATCTTTCAAAGGCTCAAACCCAGTCTCGTCCAGTCCTGTCCTGTCGAGTCCGATGCCTCCTTGGGTCCAGGCTCCAGTCGTGTGGTTTTGCAGTCGTGCATGCGGCGAGTTGTTGGCACAACCAGAGTGCATTCGGGTCCAGTCCCCAGTCCCCAGTCC
>JAADWY010000773.1:0-15527 GCA_023336355.1 Pythium dissotocum
ACTATGTCGCACATACTCAGTGTTGTTGTTGAGATCTGGAATGACATGTACCACGCATCCATCTCCAGCAGCACGCGCTTGGCGAGTCTGGGCTGAAAATGCGCTGTGTGGACCACCACAAAGAGTGCCGACGCCACGAAGCCAACGATAGTGAGAGACACCGGAGCCGTGCCTCTTGCATTCTCTAAGGAGGCTACTGAGATGACCTTCCACACAATAGAAGCCATCGAGCACACCCACCCCACCACGCCAACCGTATTGAGTATCCACGCTGGCAAACGCGAGGCTGCAGCGTGTGCGAGAGACGGTAGAAGCGACTGCTTGATATCGATGGCCTTCCCACTCGCTTGGTGTTGGAGTCTCATTCGTCTGATGGGCGACACCGTTGCTGCTTTGGTAATATTCAGTCGAGACCGCGTGCTAGCTGCCGATCGAACCCGCTGAGGCGCGAGACGGCAGACAGGGAGGAACACGTCGCAGCGCACGCTTTCCACGGGGTCTCGAGAGATGATAAGACGCCAGGAGCGCAGCCCACGCACCAGCATGAAGTAGATGACGGTGAGATTGGCGTTGGCCATGAGGTCCACTGAGTCAATCGCCACACCACGTACGTAATACGTCGAGTAGTGGAGATCAGGAGGAAACTGAGCGAACACGAAGAGGAGACCAGTGAAGACCGAAGGTGGGCCGAGCACGTAGAGATGAACTGACAGACGGCGTGTGTAGGCGTTAGCGTCCACGGCCATGGTCATGTTAAGTACGAGGCCGATAGTGAACATGGCCGCGGCACGAACATCATGGAAGAGAAGACACCACAGCGCGGTGTTGACTGCGTTCATTCCCGTGAGGAACCAGAAGTCGAACGTCGGCACCACGAGACACAGGACGTCCCACAACAGCGTGGCCGCGGCATGGACGCAGTAGATCAGGCCAGATACCACAACGACGCACGACGCTAGCGTCCGCACGTGAAGATCTGCTATGAAGAAGAGCGACAATGACGCGGCGACGAGGATCACGATAATGACGTAGACGAACAGCTCAACGCGGCGAGTGAGCGCGAGGACGGAGGCGTGAAATGCAGCGTCACGCTCGCGACGGCAGAGTTTCGCGAACAGCGTCTTGCGGATATTGATCGTTGGGAGCGGCGCAGCGAGAGAGTCTTCGTAAAGGGAGCTGGCGGGCACGGAGGGACCGGTGTCGAGCGGAAAGACGGTTGCGCTCGCCGCTCGCGACACGCTCGTCTTAAACTGAGAGGCGGCAGTGTGAGCGGCGCCGGCGACAGCCATCGCGCCTGAGGGAGGTCTCGACATGATGGGGCTGCAGACGCGTGAGGTGTCACGAGTTGCCAGTCAGTATGTAAATATAGAATGCGGTCGCGTCGGGGATTCTTCCAAGGTCGTTGCGATCAGGAGCGAGCCAACAGCCTACGTAATTCGACGTTGAAGTTGATTGCCTCTCTGTCGGTCTACCTCTCAAATCGCATGCATCGGGGTCCTGAATATGTATCAAATCATTTTCGGAAGGTCACTTGTGAAGAGTGATGGATTGATTGCCAAAAGCGCATGGAAGATCGCCACCCACTTCCACAAGTCCACCGCAACATGCTGACGCCGCTGTCGGTGGTGGTGGACGCCTGCCGATACAGCGACTTCGACACTGTCCAAACGCGCGTGGCCGAGTGCGAGGCATTAGTTGTTAACATCAATGAGCTGAGTATCGTACGTACACAGGTGATGCCGCGACGCCAGTCAAGGTATCCGTTAACTTCATTTGTCAATTCCTGAAACCTTATTATATCACAGATCGAGCAGGTGACGCCTTTGATCCGCGCGTGTGAGACCGGAGACCTTGAGATCGTCCAGTATTTGCAGCAGTGTGGAGCGAGCGTCCATCCGCGTGATTGGAATGGAAACACGGCGCTCCTTCGAGCTGCTAGTGGGAAAAACGTGGCGCTGGTGGAGCTACTGCTCGCCCACGGAGCCGACGTCATGGTCCGCAACCTCCGCTTCGAGACGCCTGCCCACCGCGTGATCTGCAGTGCCAAAATGGGGGCACCTCAAGTCCTTTCGGCTTTGGTAGATGCAGGGTTCGATTTTCACATGGTTCGAGATGCGGTGAGTTGTCTGTGTGGTTGGAAGTTGGTTGTTAATGGGCTCGTTTGGTTGACTAACTTGCCACTGGATACAGTATGGATGGGGAGAAGAAGGCTCGACATTGGTTCATTACGCGTGCCGCCACAACAATCGAGCTGCTGTCGAGGCGTTACTGAATCTAGGCGTCGACGTGCATGCGCGGGATCGATCGGGAAGAACGGCTTTGAACGCTGCTGCGGTCCCGGTACGTTTTGCCTTGTGCGAAACGTCGGTTTTCTGACGCGGATGGCGATTACTCCGCATGTTTACGACACGAGTCGCAAGTCTTCGCCCGACTTCTGTTCGTGCTGCTGAACCGTCCAGCCGACTGGCTGGTACGCGCTCAGCCCCAACGCCGACCAGCCAGAAGCAAGCAGACGCCGTGGAACGAGGACAGACAGTTGCAAACCACAGCTACAGCCCACACATCAACTGCATCGCGTGCGTCCAGCCAGCTTCGCCTCATGCCGTCCAAGCTAGCGAACACGGCACTGCCTCGCGTCCGCTCGGCTGATGCGTTGGCAGCCATGCACCACAAGATCCTTGATCGCCTGCTGGGTGACAATGGCGAGACAGCGACTCGTGACATCAGCCAGCTTCTCCAAGGCCTCGTCCCACGCGACCAGCAAATCCCGCGTCCTTCCTGTGGATAAACCAACAAACAGGGGTTCAAGTTGAATGCAGCGTCGGTCATGCCGTAGACTATGGCTTCTCCGTCGTCGGTGGTCGGGATCTTCCGCGAGAGGCCGCTCTGCTCCAAGGACCATCATTCTGTGAAGATCCTCGCTTCATCTTCGACGAACCCACGCCAGCTCCAAAGGTGCGGACATCATCCAGCAAAATCGACGAGCTGCTTGGCGAGTTGTCCGACTCCGATGGCGACGACCGCGATCCGAACCCACGACCACCAACCACGAGCACTGGCGGTGCCAGCAGTGCGCCACCAAGCGACGCCCAAGCGCGCATCCTGTCAGCCCTGGCCTCCGAGCCCGAGTTGCTGAAGTACTACATCACAACAATGATGGCAGCCGGCAGCTCGAACAAACGCCATCTCGACGACGACAGCGATGGCGAGCCAGAGCCCACTCGGTTCCGTGGTCTCGCGACTGTGAGTGATCTCACACTGTCTAGCGAACCAGCCCGTCGCCGCGACGCTCATACGTTCCGACCGAATGCCACTCAACGTCTCATTCACGACATCATCACTACTCCAGATCACAGAGGTAAGAGCCCATCCGCCTTCATGGACTTTGTATTATCATCCACCGCCACCAAGTTCCTGCCCCATCCCGCAATTCTTGCTCGCCTGTACGCGTTCGAGTTCGGTGTCTACGGCTTGTCGATCCGTCACTTCATCCGAAGCACGCATCGGGCGCGACGTGATTGGTACACAGACAACTCAATCAATCTCCACAACTTTTCCCCTTCGGTCGATCGTCCGGCGCCAACACCAGTCACAACCGTCCAGGCACTTAGCGATTGCCTCAGCGTTCTCGGCTCCTTCGCCGAAGAGTTCCTTGACCGCGCCAAGCGCCCCTTTGTTTCCGCAGCGCGCGACTTCGTTGAGGATCTTTGCGTGCTGAACACCCTGTCAGCAGACGACATTCCCACGGTCGCGCACTGGTTCGACTGCATCTTCGAAGACTACCGCCGCGCCGCCGAAGCAGACGCCCGTGGAGGCACCGCCACTCGTCTGCGCATCCAAGAGTAGTTCAACATGCAAGAGCCGTCGCTGCAAACGGCACTCTACGTGATCACCCACGATCAGATTGTCTGAACGGCAGCAGAGCGCGAGACCCAGACACGCACGTCGGGTCCGCCACGCCGCGGCGCAAATGACCATCGTCCAGTGCCGATCAACGCAGATCGCCCACTGCGCCTACTCCCAGACGAGGTATTCCGCGCCATCCCACGACACGACGGCAAACCAGTCTGCCTCCGCTTCTTGAGCTCCCGTGGCTGCCCGTCGACACATCCTGATTGCTGCGTGAACGCTCGACGCGTTCATCATCACGTCACCGAGCTTCCCCCTATCCTGCAGCAATACATCAACAGCAATCTCGGCGGCCTCGCTCGGCGCCACCAGCGTTCTCTATGACTCGCGAACGACAGTGCCATGAAGCTCATGATCTCGAACTCAACGGTCAGCATCATCAAGTCGAGACTTACTAGTCGCTTGGACCAATGGAACAGACGCCGAACAACAGCATTTCGTGTAGCCTTATCCACTGCATCAATCTCACACCCCATTACAACTCACTCACAACCATCATCATCACATCACCACAGTCTAAATAAGGACTTGCAGCACTCCCTCTCCGCTCCAATCCGCGCAAAGCAGTGGTCTCTCGAGTCCACCATCCACGCTTGGCGCGGGGAAGACATCATCGACGTTAAAAGCGCATATCGGCACGTCCCAGTCCACGCTTCCGTCGCGGAGTGGTTCACGGGATCCCTACCTGAAGAAAACGCAATCGTCGTGGATCTATCTCTCCCCTTTGGCTGGTCGGGCTCTCCAGCTCACTACAGCACATCTCCTTTCTGGTTCGGAGCGAGAGTCCGTACTCACTCAACCCAGCGTGTGATGACGACGAACCATTCTTTGCCTATGAATGGGTTGATGATCATATCCTGATCGAGGTCGATCGCAAGGAAAGACTCGAACTCTGCGAATCAGCACTTCGCCTCGCCATGCTGTCAGTACTAGGACCGCACGCCGTCAATGAATCCAAGTTTTCAACGTGGAGCACGCGCTTGGTCGCTCTCGGCCTCGAATGGGATACGACAGCACGAACCGTCTCCATGCCAGACGATAAGATTCACAAACCACTCCAACGCGTCACAGCCATGCTCACACGTGACATCACCACCAAACACGCTCTTGCTCAGCTCCTCGGATCACTACGACACGTTTGCACGTGCATTCCATCAGCGCGTCCCTTCTTCCAGCAACTCATCACGCTGTGGCGTCGAGCCAACCCATACAGACCGATTCGGCTATCCAGCGAAGCTGCAAGCGACCTTCGCTGGTTTCAGTACACGCTCCGCCATGGTACCCTGCGAGATTTGCCGCTGGAAATGTTTGGAAGCTTGCCCGACCCCACAGCGCACTTTTACATGGATGCATCCGACGAGGGGCTGTGCGTCCTGCATCCAGCTCAACGGCAACTCATCCGTCTCCGGTTCGACCATGCCGATCGTGCTCTTATCAACACCAAGGAGCTGTCAATCAACGTGCGCGAGCAGCTTAGCATCGCCCTCCTTCTAGTCGTATGGGGCTCCACTCTCTCGCAAGGCACACGACTCACTCACATTCGCTGCTGGGTCGATAATAGTTCAGCGGTCGCGTGGTGCAACAAGCGATACAGTCACAACGGCACAGCACAGGAGCTCAATCGTGTCATCGGTGCACTTGAAGGACGCTTCGGTCTTCACGTTTCCGCAGCACATCTTCCGGGCACAAGCAACACACTCGCAGATTTGGGGTCACGGGCATGGGGCGGTGGAAAATTACTACGGTGGTCTAATCTGACACGTGAATGGTCTGAACAGGTCATCCCTCCGCCGTTTCGGACACTCTACAAACCCGAATCCTCTATCTTCAACTCAGATCACTCGCAGACTCGTCTCGCCGACGATACTCTTCAACCTGGCGGCAGTGGCGATCCTACTGCAGCCACCGCGGCATCAGCGAGTGGCTGCCAGAAGATGACGCGAACGAGCAGTCCCTTCGTCTCATCGCCTTCGCCGTACACATGTGGCACAGCGGCAACAAAGGCTCACCTCTCGGACACGAGGCCGTGCGATCCAAGCTTAGCCACATTGCTTGGCATCATCGCGTCTTCCGAGGCTTTCGACCGAGCCTCTCCGCCGGCCACGAACTCGCTCTTCACGGAATGCGACGAGTCGCCACAGTCAAGCAACAGCCACGAGCCCCAGTCACGCCAGCCTTACTACACGCAATGTACTCCATCATCCGAGCGAAGGACACCCAACACCGCGTCATCTACGGGGCTGCGGTGTTGGGCTTCTTCTTTCTTATGAGGAGCTCGGAGTTTCTTCAAGCAAACGGCTCGCACCATCACTACTACATCCGAGTGAACGACGTCGTGGTACTCGACCACAACGGACGAGAAACAACCAATTACAACCAGGCCAACACAGTGCACGGCCGCTTCAGAGGCAGCAAGAACGATCAAGAAGGTCGAGGCGAGCTGCGAGTGCTATCACGAGCGCCAAGACCGCCAGTGTGTCCAGTGTACGCGGCTCTCATTCTCATCCTGAACGCCAAACGCCTCCAACTCGCCGCAGACCATCCTATCTGCTCATCACGAAATGGAACCATCCTCGACAGCAAGACGATGGCTGCAGCCCTGCGTGCGGCGGCACGCCACATCGGCCTCGGTACAGACCGATTCGCGACCCACTCACTCAGGATCGGTGGAGCCACCGCGCTCTTCAAAGCCGGCGTCGACGAGAAGATGATCAAGATGCAAGGTCGGTGGCGGTCGAATGCGTACGAACGCTATACAAGATATCCAGCAGACACCGCAGCCAAGTTAACAACGAGCATGTGCACAAAGTGACACCACGCCGGATCATGGGGCAATCACTCCACCGAGCACCTATCCCAACGGCTTCGCCATGGGGACATCGCGGCCAACCACCGCGATCGGTTTTGGCTAGGTACTAATCGGTACAGTGCTTTCGACAGGATGGTCGGTCGGCGTTGGATTTAGTTCTGGATATTCCAGCAGACGACCAGCGTGAACATTTCGTGAGTTTGCTGTGTTCGCATGGTGCTGTTTAGGATGAAAGCTGCGAGAAGCGTCTGGATTTGATGCATCGGCTGATGGAGAGCCCAAATTCGGAGGAGAATATTTTGGCTGGCAATGACGCAACCGACGAGATTTTCGAGAGCGCGAGGGGAGCCGTTAGCGAGTGGATGTCCCAGGTTGACGCGATGACTACGACGGAGTTCTCCTGCTGCAGGGCTTGCGTGGCTGCATTCAATTTTGGTCGGAAGAGGCATTATACGAGAGGTTTGCTGCAATGGCGAGCAGCAAGTCATGACATGGCTCGCGATCCAAAGTCTTCCGACGGCGATCAATCGTAGGAAGAGGTTTGTCAAAAAGTAATCACTTTTTCGAAGAATTCAGTTATTCGGACGAAAACAAATCTCTGCTTTGTTAGATGCTCTTTGCCAAGAGCATCCCGCATTCGATGGGCGCGACTTGAAGCAAAATAAAACACGATGCGAGGCAGAAGGAATTCACTGACGTCAATGCCGTGGACTTCCTTGTTTTGCAATAACTTCAGCTGGTGAGTAGTGATTAGTTTAGTGAGGTTTCTCCGTGTCATCGCTTGAAGCGTGCCTTCTTGAGCGAGCAGATTATTTTCCGTCCCCAGCCATGGTCATTGGGCCAAAGATGATGAGTTAGTTGCACGCAGGACTTCGTGAAGAATGAAGATGTGACGATCAATTATTCATACGGTTCAAGCGACGGCGTTCAGGTGATTGCTCGCTTTGAAGTCGTTCCTGGTCGAATCGGATACATTGCGATCTTCAATATATCTCACATCGTATTTGGCAGGTATCACGTATGGCAAGTGATGGGTTGATTGCCTCTTATGCAGTATTCGGCATTCATTTCCATAAAATCAACATGATGACTACTCCGTTGGAGCTGCTGCTAAGCGCGTGTTGGTTCTACAGCATTGACAATGTGCAGACGCTCGTGGCCAAGTGCGAAGCGCTTGGCGTCGATATCAACGACACCAGCGACGTACGTCCACACGCGACGTCTGTCATGGTCTCCGACAACTTGATTGCTCAAGTCCTGCTTTTGTTGAACAGGAGCCGGTGTTGATCCGCGCGTGTGAGACCGGAGACCTTGAGATCATCGAGTATCTGCTTCAGAGTGGAGCGAACGTCCATTCGCGCGGTCCGTACGGATTCACGGCGCTCCATTGGGCGGTGTCCAAGAAGAACGTGGCGCTGGTGGACCTGCTTCTTGCGCACGGAGCCGACGTCATGGCAGGCAGCGACCGCAACGAGACGCCTGCCCACTCCGCGATTTGCAGTAGCAGTAAAGAAGTGGGACCTGCTATGCTTCGGGCTCTCGTGGACGCGGGGTTGGACATTCACATGGTCCGTGATACGGTGCGTTGGTGGTGTGTGTTTGGAAGTCATATTGTGAAGGGCTGGATAACGTGACAACGGATGCCACAGGGATGGGGAAACGAAGGCTACACATTGCTTCATCACGCGTGCCACCACAACAGTCCAGCTGCTGCGAAGCTACTGCTGGAGCTTGGTGTGGACGTGAACGCGCGGAATGCACGGGGAAGGACGGCTTTGTATATTGCTGCCGTCCAGGATTTCGTCAAGCCGGAGATTGTGGAGCTACTTTTGCAGCACGGCGCAGACACAACTAAGCGGTTTTCCGGTGGTAAAATGACGCTTCAGCTCCATATTGAGGAGACGCCGAATGTCGCGGTGATGCAACTACTGATGGATCATGGGCTGGACCTCGCGGAAGCCATCCAGGTTTGCGTCCTAAAGTCTATTATCCATTGTGTCATATCAGATAGGAGGGGACTAACAATTGTGTCTGCTATACACAAAGCGAGAACCACCGCTTCACAGAATCCTTGAGAATCTCGGCGATTTGAATAGCCCTGGTCTTGACGTCTATCAGTTCTTCGTGGCAAAGGGAGTTTCTATCAACGGCCAGAACGATGTGAGTGTCCATATCCGAGCTCGTGAAATGGTGGCTGATCGTGTTTATTGCTTGGTACTCGTAGAAGGGCCAGACGCCACTCCACGTTGCGTGCTCCAGCGACGATTTTCTTATCGTGCACTACAGTCGATTTTTACTCGAGCGCGGCGCCAAGGACTCTCTCTGCATTCAGGATGCGGTACGCTCGCTGTACCACGACAATGTCGTATCTGGATGAGGCGAATAACTGGTGAATGCCCCTGATGAATGCCCCTTTGTAGAATGGCTTCCTACCGCTACACTGCGCACTGAAGACCGTCCCGCCTTTAGGGCGATCGTGGTCGGTGCAACCCGAGTGCATCGCGCTCTTGCTGGAGAACGGGGCAGATCCAAACGCTAAAACTCGGGTAGGACCTCCTTCTTGAGGCAAAAGCAGTTTTATTGGACTAATCCATACGATGCTTCGTACAGGATGGACGGTCGGCGTTGCATCTTCTTCTGGAAATTCCTGCAGCAGACGATGCGCGTGAGCAGTGCGTACGTTTGCTGTGCTCGCATGGTGCTGTGTGGGACGATAGCTGCGAGAGGCGTCTGGAATTGATGCGGCGGCTGATGGAGAACCCACAATCGGAGGACGGCATTGTGGGCGACAACGACGAAAATGACGAGATCGTAGCGAGTGCGAGGCGGGCCGTTCACAAGTGGAGATTCCAAGTTGAGGCGATGACTACGTCGGAGTCTCAGAGCCCAGTGTTGATGCTGTCGGGTCTGCGTCGCTGCATTCAATTTTGGTCGGAAGAGAGATCGCACGGCCGCGACGACGTCGTTCTGTCTAATATTCCCAGAGAGGTTTACTACAACGGCGAGCAGCAAGTCACGACGTGGCTCGAGCTCCAGGGTCTTTCGATGGCGATGCCGAGCTTCAAACGGAGAAAAATGTAGTGTGGGGTGAGGTGCTGAAGAATCCATTTTGGATGGAACCTTTTGTAGTTGATCGGTCTTTGCAAAACATTTTTGTTTTGCCTATTGGTAACCTCTTCATCCGAGAACGCGATAAAAGGCCTTGCGTTCGAGCAGTTTAAACGTTTCTGCTGGTCGCATGAGCTCCCTCCACAGCCCCTGTAGCATCCATCCACACCCACAGCATGAAGATCTTGCTTTGCGGTAAAGCTCAGCATCTCGGAGCGAAGACTCATGTCGAAAATGACGCGATTGGTCAGGAAATCCCTCGAGATGTAGAGTGTGAACGTGACAATGAGCGGATACGTGGCGAGGAGCGTAGTCACAAAACGCAGAAGCGACCGTGAGAAGCCTAGGCGACGGCGTGTGACCTGCGGCAGAGCATCGTGAAATACCGACCAGTGGCACCACACCCAGGCCGTGAGGGACATAGTGACGTAACTCGCCCTCCATCCCAACAAATCGCACGAGCTGATAGATACCGCGGAGATGTGCAAGGATATGAACCAGGCGTCGACCTCCAGGAAGATTCGTCTGAACAGTGTTGGCTGAAAGTGGGCAATGTGGATGAGCACGAGTGCGGAGGTGGCCAAGCAACCCAAGCAATGCCAGCACGAAGACCTGCAGCGGAAATGGGTCGTCGAGTTGGGATGCAGAAGCCGTGATCGTCCAAGCGACTGCCCAAAAGAACCCGCTGAGGGTGAAGCCGAGACCGAGGAATCCGAGAGCGTTCAGTATTCGACGAGCGCGACTCGAATCGAAGTAGAGTACGATGCGAGGCAGCATGAATTCACTGACGTCGATGCCGTGGACTTCCTTGTCTCGCAATAGCTTGAGCTGCCGAGTCGTAATTGGTTTAGCCGAGAGTAGGTGTTGGCGTCGATGGTCAATGGCAACGCGAACGCCCATTGTGATATTGGATGCCATGCGTGAGTCGTGGAAGAGTAAGCACCACAATACTGAGTTGGTCGCGTTCACAGCGAAGAGAAACCAGAACTGGAAGGTCATCAGAACGAGCTGCAGTACGTCCCACGACAGCGACCCACACGTGTGGGCAGCAAAGAACACACCGTTGACGACGACCACGGCGGTCAGGACTTCGCGGGTGAGGGTGTCGCTCACCAAATACAGTAGGAGCCCGGCGCCTGCTGCGATACCCGAGGTAGCGTAGGCGAGAGTCTCCGTACGCTGTGTTAGATGGATAATGTTGGCGTTGAATGCTTCATCGTCGATGCGGCCGCAGATCTTGGCGGCGAGTGTTCTTCTGATGTCCACTGTCGGAAGGGCGGCAACCACGTCATCTTGATAGATCGTTGATGAGGGCGGAGTGTCGACACGTTTGTTACTGCACGCCTGAACGGGCGATGGATGGACAGTCGACCACATCACCACCAACTTACGGCGACGTGTTGATGGCCGCTGGTCGATGATCGAACTCGACTCGCTGATCAAAGTTGAAGCCGCTTCATTTTTGCGTTTTGGGGGCTATTTTTGGTCCAAAAGGTCGTCGACGATCACGTTCAAAATCTTGGCCACGCGCTGGTGTCGACATCTTGAATAAACTGCCACTATGGGTGGTGGTGTCGCGATCTGTTTACGTACATGCATGCAAGTTGTGGAGCAAGATGGCGGGAATCAAACGACTTGGGGTTCACTACGTTTCTTGTCCTTCGACACCAACTGGAGATTCCTCCATTAGGCGGGCAACAGAAACCAAAAGAGTCAGTCACGCGCAGTGGAGGCAAACGTAACGCGACACGGTGGCGGCCACCGTGGTGCAAAACACTGATCATCAGTGTCAGTCCGAAAGATCTTGCCATGATTCATGGACTCAAGGCTGGAGTACAGTGCGCTGGTCACGAGGAAACCTTGGCCAGAAAGCAGCCCATCATTGTCCCTCACTGACAAGACAGCAAGTCCCATGAGGGACTCCTGCTTGGTTCGAGGGACGTACTCCTTTATACGAGGGACATGCAAGCGACTTGACAGGGAAAAATGCAACCCAACACGTAATTGAAGAAGCACTCTTCCTTCCCGAGCAACATGACACCGCTGGAGGAGCTCGTGGACGCATGCAAGACCGACGACATCGCGCACGTCCAGGAGTGCATGGCTGCGTGTATAGCAGAGCACGTCGACATCAACGACGCCTCCAAGGTGCGTGCGCCATGAGTAGATCTCGCCTGCTTATACCTGCGTACTTGGTGATGATGGACACTCTTATAGCCAACGCCGTTGATGGTAGCGTGCCATCGCCGCCGCTTGGAGGTCGCAGAGTATCTACTACAGAACGGCGCTGACGTTAACGTTAGTGATGAGTATACTGGCGGGACGGCACTGCATGTCTTGATCCGCGAGAGGGACGTCAACGTGGGCTTGGTCCGACTGCTTCTGGCCCACGGCGCAGACGTGATGATGGTCAACGACGAGCACGAGACAGCTCTCCACATGGCGATGAATGCGGCGTTTAAACGTGAGCTCGTGGAAATGCTGCTCGAGGCCGGCGCGGATGATTCAGCTGCTATCCAGGTACTAACAAGTATGGGTACAGTAGTGTCCTGGAGGAATTCTATCCTGTGAAGCTAGCTCACTGTGAATACTGTGGGTAACTTAGAACGGATGGCAGATCGGGTTCACACCGCTGCATCAAGCTTGCCTCGTCTTCAATCTCGATGGTGTGGAGTTCCTCCTACGTCATGGGGTCGATGTGAACGCTCGCGACGTCCACGGCGCCACACCGCTGCACATTGCGGCTGGAGGGCGATCCCTTTTATGCGTGGATCTCGTAGAACTGCTCCTCAAACACGGCGCCAACCCGAGCGCGGTCGATAACAAAGGCGAGTCCATTCTCCAGTGCCACTTTTTCCTTGGCATGGCTGACGACGACGTTTTGCGGCTGCTCTTCAAGTACGGCGCTCTCGCGGAGGATACAGTAGGTGTTTACCACCGGTCATGGAAATGGCGACGAACACCTAACTGACAAATGTGCTTTCTTGATGTGCATTTGCGATCGACAGCCGGAGTCGCGATTGCTCCACTGGCTGGCTTGCAATGAGAAGTCCACCGAGGTGTTTGATGTGATGCTGGACAATGGGATTCCGATTAACGCGCTCGACACGGTACGTGCAATCAAGTATCAGGGGAATGAAGACCAGCTAACCAATCGATTTTGCAATGGACAGGATGGAAACACGGTGGTTCATACTACCTGCACTCGCGATTTTCGTTTCTCTCCGAGCACCGTGGAAAATTTACTGAATCGAGGTGCAAGAGATGCCCTTGTGATTGAAAACATGGTATGTTTTGATTCATTGACCGCTTCTGCTACTATTGCTTTTTTGTGGAGACGACGCTAATATGAGCTACTCTCTTGTCCCTTTTAGCAAGGGTATCTGCCTCTTCATTGTGCGGCGGAGCAGATTCCGACTGAGATGCCACACCACGACGTTCAGTTTTTAAGCATTCTGCTGAAGTTTGGGGCCGATGTCAACGCCAGGACTCGGGTACGTGGTCGAGCATACCATTCAGATGATATTCGCTGACGTGATATGCTGCTCACCTTGCCAGGACGGACTCTCACCGCTGTGTCTTCTTCTCTACCACGCCCGTCTATACGAAGAAGGCGAATTGCGCAGAAGCCACAACGCTTGGTACGAGTGTCTGCGCCTGCTGTGCCGCCACGGTGCCGTGTGGGACGATAGCTGCGAACGACGACTGTCATTGACGCACGAGCTCATCAACTCGTCTCAAAATGACGATGAAGGGGTTGATACCTTGACTAAACAAGTCCGGGCGGAGGTTACGAAGTGGAGACAATCGGCGGCTTCAAATTTCGGCACCCTCTTCCCACCGACACTGCTCCTCTCAGGAATGCGATCATGCATCCAGCACTGGGCGAACGAACAGCTACGCGGCAGCAGCGAGGAGATCGAGCTTACGGAGATTCCGAGCGAAGTGTATTCTCGTGGTGACGAGTATGTCGAAGTCTGGCTGAAAGATCTGGCATCGTTGACGGAAGTCCAGCGTCTCGCGCAGCAAGAACAACTGAAGCGTCGTCGATGTGAATGAGTCGGGCTACTCGTCCTACACGCAAACGAAGACAACACGATCGGCATGGCGTCGTGAAGAATGCTGGCATGTTTTAGAAACTCTCTTCGCCAAAATCCACAAGCAGCCTGAATACCTCTTCTCTTGCCACACCGTTGAAGAATCATTACGCGCGTTCACGTCCACACCACGCAATAGAAGAAACGCAGCAGCGTTGGTGTTTGTGTGCCGGCAAGCTGTATGGAGTGGCGTGTCCCCACCCTTTAACCAAATCAAAACACCAGTCAGCACTATCGCGAGAGGTTTGTTCGAGCTTTCAATTAGGAAGCCCACACCTTGTTAGCCGCCGTCGGATCCGCGCCGGCGTCAATCAGTAATTCCACGAGCTCGCGATTGAATGTGGCTTGCATAGCCTTGTGCATAACAGTATCATCGTCGTGAGTTACTGCCATGACGTCTGCCCCATGGGGCAGCAGCAGTCGGAAGTCCGAATCAATGTCATGGATTGCACAATGCAGTGCAGTCCAGCCATCGTCGTCGAGGATACTGACGTCAGCGCCACACTGTATCAGAAATTCGACCATTTCGACGTCATGGCGAAGACACGCGATCATCAGCGGTACATCCTGGAGTCAAAACAGTAGTTGTTGTGAGGAGCTAAGTGAAGAGATAGGAAGCTGCTCGTAGGCGTACGCACCTTGGAAGTGTCGTTGATGTCGAAGTCCTGCGCCATACACACGGCCATGCACTCGCGGACCCGGTCGATGTCTTCATCCGCGCATGCGTCCACGAGCGCTTCGAGTGGCGTCATACTTCGTGCAGTTTTTTTTGGTGAGCTGCACTTTTCGAATGGGAGTGATATCAGTCCCTCGTGGGGAATTTTGCTTGTCGTACGAGGGAGAAATTCTTCCATACAAGGGAATGTCCTTTCCCACGAGGGATTCTGCACCCTGCAACTTCAATGTCAGCGCAACTTGCCTCAGCAATGGTTTCGTTTAGCCCCCATGACCCACCGACGAGCATCGCACTGGAATCGATTCAAAGTCTGGTTGTGATTAAGCTTAGTCATCGGAGCATGGGCTGTTGTTGCCTCGACTGTGGACATGACATTGTCTCGTGCAGGCCAGAATCAGTATCGACAACACGTTACACTGTTGTACACCACAACAATTGGTGCCACGCAGTGTAGGCGATTGATGTACGAACCACAGGTCCCGCTAGAAATAGATGAGTTCTTGCCAGGCGCAATCCACGTAATGCCACTGGGACTAGCACAACATACCACGCAGCCAGTCAACGTTCGCAAGCAGGTGAGTCAATAGCGTTCATTCTGACGTACGGCATGTTTGGTGCTGTCATCCCTCCGGACACCGTCAAGAGCAGTGGGTCGCAAGTGACGACCACAAGCGTTGTTCCTTTCAACTCTGTTCCCGTTGAACCCTCCAGCACCCTCTATGAAGATTGTTTTTTATCAGGTCGTGGAGTGGTCACAGAATACCCGCTGCTGTGCCCCGTACTCTTTAGCGCCGATATTGCATGCATTTGCGCGGGCAAAGGTGGAAAGGATCGTGGACTAGCCCATACTAAGATCGACAAGATGTGCCGAACCCTGCCGTCAGCTGATGCATGGACTACAGTCTCCACCGTCGACACTTGACAACAT
>JAADWY010000774.1:0-15476 GCA_023336355.1 Pythium dissotocum
CCACTGGAGCGATTTAATCGCGAGCTCAACCCAGCGTTCGGCACCTCGCATCCATCGATGCTCCGATTTGTGCAAACAATCGAGAGGATCTCCCGTCGCTATGTGAAGCTCCGCGATGACATCGCCCGCGGCATTGCCAGTCCACCTAAGCGCGACGGTAAGGCAGACCTGCCAGCAGCGGTGACTCTGCCCGACAGCAACGACGACTCCTCGGATGACGACGTCCTAAGCAACGAGGACATCGTAAATGACGACGTGGAAGTGGGATCCGACGGAGCTGGTGCCTTCGCGGACGTGGGATTCGACCCCAGCTACAGCGAGAGTGACGAGGAAACCGGCAATGGCTCAGACGACGATGGAGAGAGTGGTGAACTCGAAGTAAGTCTCTAGGTGTGTGGCAACAGCTCCAGCGAAAAATAGAGTGGATGGCTTTCTTCTAAGATTGTATGGTCGTGTTCAGTTGTCTTTGAGGTGTCAGATCACCAACAAGCAGCCTCTGCATTGGCTTGCTCATGCATCTAGAGCCTCGGGAAGGTGGCGTCATTTTCACGGTCATTTTGATAGTGGAACAGGGATGCTTCCATTAAGTGCGGATTTGTTCTATCCGTTTAATTGCGAATGTATAATGTAGTGATACGAATTAGTTCAAGACCACACGTGCAGGACGAGCTTGGCCTCATCCGACTGCTTGTGAGGAACTTCTCCCAACAGCAGAGCCCGAAACGCAGCGCCCGCTTCTCACAGTCGGACGTGTTGGATTGATTACCGTGTAGAAGTCGTGTGTAGCTCTGATAACTCTTCGCCAACTCGTTCACACAGCAGCCGAACCACTGACAGATTTCCCCGTTATACTCTCTTGGTTCATACACAACGAGGAGTTTTCTGGCCTTGTCTATGTAGATGCCTCTGGCATGAGTCCCAAATGCATTCACGCCCGCGGTGTTCAATGATCCATGTTGTAGTTGGGTGTGGAACGCAGTGTAGGTCCATGTCAGGAGCTTGACATTCGGCACGCGACGAATTGCGCGTGACACACGAGAGACAGACGACCAATTGTTACCTTCGCGCTTGAGGCGCTTTCGTCTGCGCGTGGCTGTCGACGACGAGTACGACAGGTACTCGTCGTGGAAGCCGAATGTACGAAGGATCTGCTGGCGGATGCCTTCGGCATCTTCGTAGAGCTCGTCCGTTGTGGTGTCCGGCACCTTTAGAAGTTGCATCCAGCGGGATCTGTCGGTTCGTGAAGGTTGGATGTGCATGGTGTTGGGACAGGATGATTATTTTGTAGCGGTGTGTACTTGGAAGTCATGGCATTTGTGGAGCAGAAGCGGAATGTATTTTGAAATGCATGACCATGGTCCATTTTTTTGCCTGTCGTCCACGCCTAATTTTAGCTGACGTCATTGTGAAGGTCAAGTGACCTTCGCTCATGTACTGACCCACTTTTGACCTGCTTCGGACTCTACCGTGTATCTGGACGCGACGATCAAACAGACTCTGCGTCTTCACCCGTCGGTGCCCAGTCTTCCTAAGACGGCAGCCGATGACATCGTGTTGTCTGACGGCACGCTCATCCGAAAGGGAAGCGGCATCATTGTGTCGACGTACGCGATGAGGCGTATGCCCTTCGTGTGGGGAGAGGACGCCAAGGACTTCAAGCCTGAGCAGTGGATCGACACCGACACTGGTAAGCTCATCAACGTCTCGTCCTTCAAGTTCGCGGCGTTCAACGCCTGGCCTCGTACCTGCCTGGGTATGAACTTGGCCATGCTCGAGATGAAGATCGTGATGGCGAGTGTGCTGAACAGGTTCGATGTGAAGCTGGTGGATGCCGAGAGTGTGGCCTATGACAACTCTCTCACGTTGCCAGTGAAAGGCGCGGCATTTGCATCTCTAGTCCGACGACCACGTGAATCGTAGCGGGGCGGTCGAAAGATGACATATACTGAGCGCTGCTGATGTATCGGCGTTGGTTACCACAAGTAGACAACGATGATGGTGCAATATGCGGCGTTTCGAGAACGTCAATGTCATAGAAGGGCAAACATCGCCCCAGGTGGCAATATATCATGGTCGGATCCCACTGCAAGGAGCATCAAATCGTCGTAGTCTGCCGTCAGGCACTCCAATGGTCGCTTGTGCTGTAATCAGAACGGACCCGCCGTTAGCAGCTCACTCTTCTGTCGAAGGCCGAGTCTCCAGCAGTTTCCCCTTCAGTGCTGCACCGATGGTCTCACTTGGGAATTCGCTTCGCAGCACAGCCACAAGCACAAGTCCATACAAAGATGAAGACATCAACCGCCGCACTCTTCGCCACAACACTCTCTGTGTGGATAACGCCCACCACTGCTGAGTTTGTTGGCTCGTTCTTCGGCATCCCATCCAACATCTCCACTGTCAATCGCATCCACGTGCTGGACAACGCTGTCGGCTCGGGAGACCACTGCATGACAGGCCACAACATCGACTTACCAGGCAACGACCTCGCCAACTTCATGGCCTCGACCGCCGACCAGTGCTGCGGTGGCTGCAAGAGCCGCCAGGAATGCCTCGCGTACACGTGGACCGACCACGAAGGCGGCACGTGCTGGCTCAAGACCAAGAACGTCGCGACCACGCTTGTGATATCAAGATCGACGCCGACTCGTGCTTTCTGGCTACGAACTCTCAGCCAGTGGGCATTCGCTACTACGACTGCGATATGCCCGGCAACGACCTCACGAGGGTCAAGGCCCTCAGTCGCGATGAGAGCATGCTGCCGTGTGCTGCGATCTGCGCCAAGAACCCAGCGTGCAAGGCCTTCACGTGGACTGACTACCATGGATGCACGTGCTGGCTCAAGAAGGACGTGCGCGAGTGTGTGGCCGTCAGCGGCGCCACGTCGGCCGTCGTGTTTGGCCACGACGCGTACTAGGGTACTTAGGTGGACTCCAACTCAAGAGATCTTGAAGTGGACTTTCTCCTCGTCCGAAGAAGTCTTTGCTGATAGATTCGTTTATGGAGGTATTTTAAGCAGCGCTTGACCCAGACTTCGGCTGCTTGAGCTTTCAAAAAGCGAATCACAGAGGTTTTGTCCATATTTAAATGATTAGTCGTGTTCCATATTTTGCATATCGTACTTAGTGGGTATGTTGCAGTAAGGTTCAACCAGTAACCTTCGAGAAATCCATTTCCAAGGTGTGAGTGAGCAGTTGCCATAAATCAAGACGAGACTTGGCACCCTGGAAGCGGTGGCGTCTCAGTGCAGCACCAGCGAACTAGCAAGCAGACAATGGAGTCCAAGCACCAGGCGAACGCGCTCTTTGTGGACGAGGCCTACAGCGAGGCCGTGGTGGCGTACACGCGCGCCATCGAGCAGCTGCCGAAAGACGCCGACCTGTTCGCCAAGCGCGCGGCGGCCTTTCTCAAGCTCAACAAGCTGCAGGAGGCCGTTGCGGACACCAACAAGGCTCTGGAGATCGACGCCAAGTGCGACCACGCGCATCTGCGCAAAGGGTACGTGGACATGGAGCGAGAGCGATAGAGAGGGCGGAAAGCGAGAAAGGGCGGCAGGACTGAATGACCGTTTGTGAATGCGAATTGGCAGCATTGCGCATTTCGAATTGGAACAGTACTCTACTGCAAAGAAGGCGTTTGTGGCGGGTAAGGCCTTCGTAGCGCCGGCCAACGAGGCGCTTGTGAAGCGCTTCCAGACGTGGATCCGCAAGTGCGACGCCGAGCTGGACAGTACGTTTGCTGGTTGGGTCGAGTGGGTCAAAACTGGCGAAGGGAGACACTAACGGGGTGATCTGTTTGGGATAAACAGGTGATGATGAAGACATTGTGCTCGACTCTGCAGCGTCTGTGCCTGCGGCGGCTGTACCAGCGCCGGTGGCTCCAGCGCCGAAGCCGACGGTTCGGTGAGTGGAAACGACTTCGTGCAATAACTGTGCTGTCCGTGATCACAATTGTGCTGACTTGAGTTGAATATCCAGTCACGAGTGGTACCAGTCGTCGACGCACGTGACGATCTCAGTCTTCCAGAAGAACCTCACGAAGGACGACGTCGAGGTCGACTTTGAGCCCAAGAAGGTGCGTCTTGCACATCATTGCGAATCCGTTTGCAACACACTTCTGACGTGTATGTTGTCTGCAGCTTCGTGTGCGTCTCCGTGTGAACTGTGAGCTGCTGGAGGCGCTGGACAAGGCTCTGTTCGACGAGATCGACACCGCTGGCAGCACGTGGCGAGTCGCCGGCCCCAAGGTCGAAGTGCGACTGAAGAAAGCATCGGCGGGTGCCCACTGGGATCAGCTGGACGAGGCGATCTACAAGACCGCGACCAAGGTCGTTACGGGTCCTGCCGCAGTCTTTGAGGACAAGAAGGCCGAAGTGCCGCGTCCGTACGCGAGCTCGCGCGACTGGAACCAAATCGAACGCGCTGTGGGCGAAGAGCTCGAGGCCGACAAGCCAGAGGGCGAAGAGGCCATGCAGAAGCTGTTCCGCGATATTTATTCCAAGGCCGACGAGGACACGCGTCGTGCGATGATCAAGTCCTTTGTGAGTTGCTGCTTCTGCTTGACTTGGGGGTGAAAATGGTGAGAAAGGCTGACATAATGTGTGTGTACTTTCTCAGCAAACGTCGGGCGGCACCGTGCTGTCGACCAACTGGAAGGAAGTGGCGCAGAAGGACTACGAGTCGGAGCGCGTGGCGCCTGACGGTATGGAGTGGAAGAAGTACGGCTAGATGCCTCGCCTTCTGCCTACGTCGAGGCAGTCTGCCTCGACGTAGGAGCTCACCGGACCACCCAAGATGGCTTCAATTTTCCCTACCCGTTAAGAACTCATTTACCATGTCTCCTCACTGCATCACATAACCCTTCGCTATGTGATAATTTCATGCGCTATCGCAGGGAGGGAGGGGAATTTGGGCAGGCACTGGCGGAAATGGAGGGACGGAACCCTCGGCATAACCCCAGTAACCGTACTTATCACCGTAAATTGTCGTGGTAAATGGCGCCCGTGTCCACGCCCGTGCGCAAGGCCAAGCGGTCGGCGTCGTCCAGCGACGACGACAGCGGCCGCTCCAGGGGCTCGTCTTCCTCAGAGGAGGAGGAGGAGGCACCAGCCACCGTCAAGAAGCCGCGCAAGTCGACGCCCGTGCGGCTCGCGCGTCGGTCCACGCCACTGACGACCAATGCATCATCAGCCGCCGCTTCCTCATCCGCCGGCTCAGCGGCTACGACGACGCCACCGCCTCGTACGAAGATGACGATGGCGGCAGGAGCCAAGCAGAAGCAGACGACAGCGGCGCGCAGGACGTCGACGGGCGGAGCTGCTGGAGCTGCTGGAGGAACGGGTACGCCCAAGCGCCGCTTCCGTCCGGGCACGGTGGCTCTGCGCGAGATCCGATTCTTCCAGCGTTCGACCGACTTGCTGCTGCGGAAGTTGCCGTTTGCACGGCTCGTGCGCGAGATCCAGATGGAGTTCACGCCGCGAGAGTACCGGTGGCAGGCCGAGGCGCTGCTGGCCATGCAGGAAGCCGCCGAGGCGCATCTCGTGCGGCTATTCGAAGACGCGTACGTTGCATTTGATCAGCGCTTGGGATTTGGATGGTTCGTAGGGTGATTGACTGATTGTTTGTTGTTGCTTGCTAATAGGAATCTGTGCGCTATCCACGCCAAGCGCGTGACGCTCATGGTTAAGGACGTGCAGCTCGCACGGCGTATCCGCGGTCGCCACCTCGGCGAATAGAGGACAAGAAAGGCAAGAAAGGCGGCGGAGCTGTCCAGCGACTCGAATACTAGCAGCCACTAGGGCGAGTACACACGGGGGTCAGGGGCGACGACAACGCGGATTGTACCATAGAAGGGAAGGGAAGGATTTTTTGCAGGAGAACGCGACGCGACGCGAGGCTTCGAACGTGTGTCCACATATCTCCACGAGCGACGAGCCGATGACGATAGAAGAGACACAGGGCGTTGTAGATCCTCCAGTGAAGAGACCTAAAAGCGTGTGTGGAGAATAGTGAGTGTACCTATGATCTTGCTTTGGTTGCTCTGGCGAGACGGCAGCCTTTCTCGCCGGTTTCGGGTGTAGCCATTCAGTCCAAATGGACCGATTGATGTCAACAAAAATTGTGACATTGCACTTCAAAAGTTGGTGTATCTTCCGATACGGACCTCGTCTTCTCATGAGTCATCCAACGCTAGTGAGGCCTTGAAGTCAGCGGCTAACTGATCGGTAACGTCCACTTGGGATGCAGCGGCGGGGGAGCCAGGCCACGGAGCCTTGCCCAAGAAGAGGTCCTGGTACTTCTGGAGTGATGCGCGGGGCTTCAGTTGCTGCAACACGATCACAATGCCAAATTCGTCAGTATCGTCTCCTGTAGTCTGCATCATGTGGCCCTCACGAACCTTGGAAAACGTGGGGCGTCCGAGTCGGTCCTTTGCGAGGTCTCGTCCGACGACCGCCATCGTCTCGACACACTGCAAACGCAAGCGTCGGAGTCAGATACCCCCAAGATACGTCCCTCGGAATTCCAATAACTACTTACCAACGAATGGCCGCTTCGCTGTGGGCAGTAGTGAGCACACGACGCCAATCCAGAGAGACACTTCTTCTCCTCGAAGAGCTTGCGGGTCTGTGCTTTCCACGCGTCGTAGATGGCTCGGGCTTCCTTCGGAGATGGCACGGGGCCAAGCTTGACTGCGACTTCGTACTCACTGTCTGGATCCAGAAATTGGTAGTCCTGGAAGAGCTCCTGCTCGCTGCTCATGTGGTCCTCGTACTTGTTGCCTGGCTCGCGTTCCAGTATGCGCTTTGTGCCGACGTACGGAGGAAAGACAGACGAGCACGAGCCGGCAAGATACGCTTTGACTTCAGCAGCATGTGCGCCTTCGTATCCTCGATCTGCCAGTTGCAAATATCATTAGCGAGTGGTTTCAAGGCCATCATTAAGCAATCACGACACGTACCCAGTTGAATCACGCGAGTTGCTGCGTCGTAGGAGACGCAGTGGTACTCACTTGAGCCGATGAGAAGGCGGTCTTCGAGTGGGAAGAAACGAGAAACGTCTTCGCTGCAGCTCACAGAGGCGTTTCCCTTTTCGACAGTGAGGAAACCTGGGAATGGATGAGTCGATGACTTGAAAAGCACAGCGTAGTGCCATGCCTGGCGAGTGGACGACACAGTCGAGCTTCGATCCGCGTAGACTGTTGATCGCCCTGCTGACGAAAGTGCCGGGCTCGACGGCTCACTGGTTACCGAAGAAACGTCAGTGACTGACGCCTGGTCTTGGCTCGCCATTGAAGTGGGCACCTCGGAAGCTGACGCAATCTCGAGTTTGAGTGTCTGGATCAGCTTTAGGAGCAGACCCTCCCACGTCGCACCAGCCAGCGCCGCTGCAGTTGTGCACGTCGACGTCACGAGCGAGTGGCCGTACGCCGACACTTCGACCTTCAGCTCATCAACAAAGCCACGATCATGGAACATTTCCCGCGGGAAGAGCGAGTCGACGCGCGTGAGCTGACGAGTAGCTGAGTTGTGACGGTTATCCTCGAAAAGCAGCGGCACATGATGCGCCAACTCGTCATCGAACGCGACCGAGTCGTCGCTCTTGTCTACAAGACGCCAACAAATCAACACGTCAGCATATTCTCTGTATCTAAGCAGGTAACTAGCTTGTTTACCATGGAGAAGAGCATCCAACAGAGCGCTTGCTTCTCTCGTGAAAGCCCCCGCACGATCCGCTCGAACAAACCGTCCCAGTGTCCGCAAGAAGAACGCGGAACAGATCGCTTGCTGTGCAAACACACGTTTCAACACACCGTTAGTTTCGCCAATAGTGACCCACTCTCGTCGAGTAAAGTATCTCACGTGTGAGGGGATCGACGCCGACGCGGCCTTGAACCCTACAACAGACACATACCCCTTCCAGTTAGCATGCTGTCTGTAGCGTAAGCAACCACACAGCACAACTCACGTCTTGCCAGCTCGCTCTCTGCCGCCGCGAGTAGCTGCACGATCTCAGGGGGCGGCTTGGACAGCGTCCGCACGACAGACAACGGCGTCAGTCCAGCACGATCCCTCAGAGACGCATCGGCTCCCTTCGTCAGTAGCATCTGCGTCACCTCAGCGTACCCCGCCATGGCCGCAACGTGCAGAGGTGTGCGTCCAAAGGCGTCTCGCACATTCACGTCAAATCCGATGCGGTCCACGAGCAGCTCCACGATCTTAAGCTTGAGGTTCTCGCGTGCGATGGACTTGTCCACGGCGACGTGGAGGATCGTCGCGCCGTTTTCATTGCGGATCTCCCGTAGATCCAGGCGCCAGTGCTTCAGCCCGTCGCGCGTGATGATCACACCGGTCTCCCACCACGACTGGAGCACTTGGTTCTTGTCTCCTGCGCTTGCTTGGTCGAAAAGCGTGTGCAGCACGGCGTTGGCCGTGCCTTTCGCCGACGCGTAGTCCATCGCGCGCTGGAAAATGGCGTCGCTGTCCTCACGGCGGTGGACGACGTCCACGAGCTGGCGCTTGAGCTGCTCGATCTGAAGCTGCAGTAACTCCACGTGGCTGTAGGTCTCTACACCACCGTGGTGAGGCGCGTGGACGGCGTGGTCGAGCTGGCGGCGAGCCGAGATCTCCATGTTCGCGAGCTTCTCTCTCGCTTGGTTCATCATCTCCAACAGTGAGCGCTCGCCTGTAGGGGTGACATGGTCTGGAGAAGGCATATATACGGGCGTGTGGTTCTGCGGGGCGCTGCGGTTGCCTATAGGACGCGGCGCGTGCGGCTCTTCTTGGTCGTCTATGTCCATTCGACCCATTTGGTAGAATTCCATTCAAATCATATGCTGATCAAATCAAAAACAGAACAAGTGATAAAGATCAGAACAATACACAGTATCTACTGCCGAGTCCGGACTCGTTCGGACCCAGGTCCGAAAAACCACCTGGGTATTTAGCACCAGACCTGTTGGATACCCAGGTATCCACCGCTGGGTCCACCTCTCATCATGAATGTATTCGGGAAACGAGTGGTGTCAACAAACCTCTTGAGTGTCAAGAGCTGAGTCGTGTTTAGGACGAAAAAAGGCACGAGGTCGTTTTTTTTATAAGATCGTGAACAGTCGTTATGATTGAAAAAAAACGACGCAGTGGAAGCATCGTGACTGGCGGTCCGCTCAGCGGCGGCCACTGCAGAACCAAACTTATGACTCCTAGAATGACTGAAAGCTACTTCACAAGCGCCCGCAACCAAACCGACTTACAGGCGTCCGTCAACAGTGTGATCGCCGAGCATGCCGCAACTCGCCCCGCGAACACAATCAAGCAGTACACGAACAAGCAGGAGGAATTTAAGCAGTGGTGTACGACGACCCGTCGCTTCGATGACGGCTACTTGGTCAGCGAGCAGAAGCTGATCCTGGACTTGCGGGAGTACGTCTTACCGAGGGGGAACCAGCGCAAGCGTAAAGAGGACGGGACGTGCGTTCCTCTGGGGAAGGAGGCTGTAGATGCCTACGCCAAGGCCGTCATAGACTTGTACAAGCTACAACAATCACTCCAAATCATCAACTACGCACATCCTCGTGGAAAAGCATTGAGGGCCTTTTTCGACGTTCAGCAGCGTGGGGAGAGGAAGAAGGATTGTTTCGTCGATCGTGGAATCGGAACTGTTCGCGACGGCTACAACGTCCCAGACATGCGCGCGCTGAGCGAGCACTGGCTTTCGCTGAGCAGCGGCACCGCACTTCGCGATCGTGTAGACTTCTTGTAGGGTCATGCGCTCTTAGCTCGTGGCGAGTCAAAACGATACATCGAGTTTCCAGACATGCTGTCTCTGGAGCTACTTGATGAAGGCCCCCCAGCATTGCCATCCTCTGGTCATCATCATGCACAAGGGCAAGACAAATCAAGTCGGTCGCATCGAGTATGGGGCAGCCCTACGTCACAAGGAAGCCCTCCTCTGCCCTATCGGCGCTGTGGCGTTCTACCTCTTCTGGCGCTGGCAGATCGAGAACGAGCCTTTCCCGGGCATAACCGAGCGCCGCCGCTGGTATAATATTCGTCTACTCAAGGGCAAGGATCGCGAGAAAGACATCTCCTACACAGCTCAACTAGAGGGCGTAAAGAAGGCATTCAAAGCCTGTGGCATCGATTCAAGCGTTTGGACGCATGCCAACAGAGGATCAGGTGCAAAACTGGCGGTAGCGCAGGGCGCAGACGAGGCTCAGATCCGCAGAGCAGGCCGCTGGAACGGTGAGAAGATGGAAGGTTGTTATCTGAAAACACTTCCTAAGAAGGCCATGCGCGCATTGGCAGGCTTCGGGAGCAAAACTGGCTTGTACTGGTTGCCAAGATCATCGGTGTTGCCTCCGCCAGAGTTACAAGCGTTAGTGTTCCCGGAGGTTGAGAAGTGGGAAGCCGTGGTCAAAGCAGCTGACGCACGTGAAATTGCTGGGCGGGCCTTTCTCCAGCTCTTATCTCGGTTGCGATGTGTTCTTCTACAAGATGCGGCGATTTTGAAGCCACTCTTTCCCTCGCACACCATGTGGAAGCACCCAGTCTTTGAATCGCCAGAATTTACGCGCTTCTCGCAAAGCGTGCGGGACGCAGAGTCCAAAGCAGCCGAAGATCCACTCAGAACATCCCTGGTCCAACTCCCAAAGAACGTAGCATTGGTGATCGATGAGGGATTCAAGGCCGTCCACGCGAAGCTGGCCGCCATGGATCAGAATGTACAAAACCTTACTGACCGTATTTCAGCCCCCCAGGCAGTACATTATATCCTCCAGCCTGTTCCAGCACCATCGAGCATGATCTCGCCGGAGTGCCCATCGACAGGTCCGTGGCCAGCAGATCTGGCGACCGAAGCTGATTGTGTCGAAGAATCGCGTCGGACCTTCCCTCCAGCGTCTCCGTTCGAGTTCAAGTTAAGTCGTGCGCTGGAGACCGTCGAGCATGTATGGAGAGAGTACAGTGTTGGCAAAGGCAGCGGACCCGCTGTCGTCGAGCTCGAGAACTCGAGAGGAAGCAGCTGGAGACAAAGCGGCACCGAGACGCGATTCTTCAATCGCAGGAAGGTATTCTACAACCGCGTTCAAGAATTTGCAGAGCAGCGAGCAATATCAGGCGACGCTGCAAGTCGTGAGCTCGAAAACCTGCGGAGGACACTCGGTCTTTCCTTGAACAAATTCGCGGCGTACTTGAAAGTCTCTCGATCCGACGTTGCGCTGTAACCAGAAACTTCAAAGCTGTCTGAGCTCAGTGTCGTGAATTCCACAATGAAGGACACAGTGTCGTAAATTTTGAGAAAAAAGACACAGCGTCTTAAATTTTGAAATAAAAGACGCAGTGTCATAAATTTTGAAAAAAAAGACGCAGCGTCATAAATTTTGAAAAAATAGACGCAGTGTCATAACTTTTGGAAAAAAAGACGCTACTCGTCGCCAGCACCCCCGTGAAGCTTCTTCACCTTCTTGCTCACGCGGACCCCGTGGCCACGCCAGATGTGCCTCTTCAAGTTCTCTTCCTTGTTGTTCCCGCCGGGCTTGTACGTGCAGTGGTAGCAGGCGCAACGACCTAGAGCCGCACACTCAGTTACACTTGGCAGCTGCTGCTGGAGCACAGGGACCACATACGTATCCGGCTCGATTGTCGTCTCCCCCAAGCAAAGGTATGCGTGCACGCGCAGGTTGGGTTGGTCGTAGG
Organism: Pythium dissotocum; assembly: GCA_023336355.1. Taxonomy (NCBI): domain Eukaryota; phylum Oomycota; class Peronosporomycetes; order Pythiales; family Pythiaceae; genus Pythium; species Pythium dissotocum. Next base: position 11,690 of record JAADWY010000774.1, read on the forward strand.
CCGCACCGGAGTGAATCATGTCGCCACGGAAGAGCACCATGACGCCTGCGTCCAAAGTGACGGTGTTGCGATCGTCTTCGCCAGCCACCAGGCGATTCCAACCGTAGAACTCGATCTTTGTCTGTGGCTCGACAGCAAGCAGGAGGGTAGCTGGAACACGGCTGTAGTCAAGCTCGAGAACCCGATCGGCATCCGACGAACTTGGCCCTTCCCACAGTCTATAGTCGGTGTGAAGAGCCTGCTGCAAGCCGCCGGGGAGAGACTTAATCGCGACCCAGTTCTTGGCCACATGGTTCGGGTAGAACCAGCGCCATTTTTCCTCCAACGCCTCTTCGAGGTCATTCACGATATGCTCAGGTAGATCACGCATCAGGCGCTTGTCATCTATTTCCATTTCGATTCGATCCGATGCTGCTGCCTCGGATGAGTCGCCGCCGTCTTTCTCACGCAAGAATATTGGTACCCACCCGTCATCATCCGCCCCGAGTGCAGTTCTGGGTAATGACGTAGCCCTCCTTGAGCGCGCGATCCATCGTGTTGAGAGAGGAAAAGTCCGAATGACCAATGCGTCGTTTTGTTCGGAAAAAACGACTCTGTTGCTCGCAGTGTCGTTTTCCGACAAAAAAACGACTCTGTCGCTCGCAGTGTCTTTTTTGGACTACAAAACGACACTGTTGCTCGCCCCGTCGTCTTTTGCCTAAAAAACGACGATGTGATTCAAACCTTCGTCCGATTGGACCTGTAGAAGCGTATCTCACCCGTGTCTTTTGGGTCTGAAAATCAGCCTGTCTTGTGTGGTGGACCCAGTCCAAACCATCACGAGATACGACCACAGTGTCCTACATGATCAATTTCAGAACAAAAGTCCAGCTGCAAGTGAAGTTAAAGTGTACTTAGAAGAATAAAGCACGCAGGCGAGAAGAAATGAACTTCGTGAGGATTGTGGAGGCTGCCTAGTCCGAGTTCGGCTCCTCATACTGGAAGGATATATCTGGGTCGTCCACACCGGTGTCATCCTCGTCTGAGGATATGCCTTCGTCGCCCGAATCGCTGGCAGTGGCCTCGTCCTCATCACATGACGGCTCTTCCGAATCGTCCTCACTGAGGCCATCAAGGCACGGCTCCTTGGGTAAAATGATCGTCGTTCGAATCGGTTTGTCCATTCGGCCCATGGCGATGTTGTGGATGTTGTCGACGTATCGCTGTGACATCGACTTGATTGTGGTGACGAATTGCGCCATCGTCGGACTCGCCGTTGGAAACGCCTTGTTCAATTCGCGACTAAACCTCTCGAGAGGGTTGTTCGTTCTCGCTACAATAATCTCGCCCAAGCCGTGGACGTTCCAATCTTTCGGGTCGTATGTCCCGAGCCACGTCTGGCGAAAGTAGCGCCAGAATGTACGCCACTTGCGAACAGAGTACTTGATCCCCGCCACGGTGCAACGCCGCATGATTTTTCCTTTCACCCACGCAATACCACGCCCAGTAATCTCGTCAATCGGGACCACTGTCAGCGCATCAAGCACATCTTTTTTTAGGGCAATCTTTCGCTCCGCCTTCATAAAATGTTGGCGCTTGAGAGCACGCAGGAGTGCCTGTTTGAAGTGAAAGTAGCAACCGACGATCTCAACGTCTGGAAACTGGATCGTGATGGCGTTCATCAGCGCTGATTCAAAGTCGCACACACGAAAGAAGGCTGCATCTTCTGCTGCGTGGCTTGGAAGACACAGTGGATGACGTCCCAGTAAGCGTCGGCAGTCTTCGCCGTACTCAGTACGTAGACCACGGGAACGAACAGGTCCGACCCAGGGTCAAACATCAGGAAGACGATGCACTGCTTGAAGCCTCGTGGCGCGACCCGGAATGTTCCATCAACGAACAGCATGTTGCCTTCGTAGCTCAGGAGCCGTAGAAGCAAAGGGTGAGACCAGCCAATGATGCGGTTAGGCTCGGAAGTGTTCTTGGAGTTGCTCGTGATGAGGTGGAACTGGAAAAAGTTGGCACTGTCCTCTTGGACAAGACTGAGTGGCGGCTTCTCGATCTTGCCGTGGATATCCCCACTGAAGTGCTTGTTGCGGGCACGCTGGATGCGATTTTTCACCTCGGGATAAGAGAGGCCGAATACGACGACGGCATGGCTCTGCTTGTAGTAGGTGTTGTGCATGGACTCCCAGATATCAGCCTCAGTATTGTGCGGAAACTCCACCGCCATTCGATGGACGGCTAGTTTCATCTCCTCTGTCGCGTCACGACTGCTGTACACGGTGTCTTCCTTGTCGCATGTGTGCCCACAATTAATTGTGTAGCCCATCTTTTCAATGATAAAGCCATGCGACCCTTGCAGCCCTCCTTCGTCTTTGTCTTCTTGTGCTTCACACAGCGGTATGAAATGCGCGTGGCCGAACGATGATAACGCCAGTGTTTGTAGTCGAGTAGCGAGCAAACCTTTGGGAACGACTCGAGGACTTGGGATCCTGGCACACCATCGCCCATTTCCCGTTGAGTCGAAGACGTGGCGTGGAGCGCGTTGATGAAGACCCCGGGTGCTCCAGCGTCCCACCGTCTCCTCTTCCACAAGCTGAAGGGAGATCGTCTGACCGGCTGGGATCGGCTCCATGAACGTCGCGGTTGTCCGCACTGTCCTGCCATCGGCGGCGATGGAGCCTCGGCTTTTCACATCGCTTGGGGTTGTCGGCACGCCTTAGCACGATGGGAGCAGCTCCGAGACTTCCGGGCACCACTTTACACGCGCTAGCCAAGCCTTCACGGAGGCACGCTCAAGACCGACGTCTTCAGTCACCGGTTGGCGGTCCTTCCAGACGCCCTGTGGACGCACCCCGAGCTCATGCGCCTGGGCGAGCCTTCGACGCACGACACGACGGCGACGGCACTCGCGTTACAAAGTGTCTGGCGCCGCCAAGTGCTGCTCACGCTCTCCGAGATCTGGAAGCGTCGAACCTCGCCGGAATTCAGCGACGACCAATGGACGGACCACGAAGCCAAAGTGCGCCACGCAGCCAGTCTGCAAGCAGTCCTCCACGGGCTCCGGTGGGCACGCACACCCAGCAGTGCCGCAACGAAGTTCACCGCCGCCGCGTTAGACGTGCTTTTTGGCAGTCACGGTCCACCCCAGCAGCCGGCACCGGCGTCGTCGGCTCAGGACTCGTACGTCTTGTTCTTCGACGGCGGCTCCCGCGTGAACCCAGGTCCAGGAGGAGCAGGCGCGGTGATTATCCGTGGGAAGACTCGCGCCTCCGTGATTTGGTCCGCGGCCGCGCGCACGACGAGCAACCAAGCAGAGTACCTCGGGCTGCTGACGGGTCTCCAAGCCGCCCGTCGGCACGCGTGGGCACCTTTGGAAGTGGTGGGCGACAGTCAACTCATCCTCCGGCAAATGGAGCAGTATCGTCCTCCGAAGAATAGCAAGCTCCTCGAATCTTACGTCGTGGCTCGCCGAGCCGCGGACACGCTCCGCGTCAGTACGTGGAGCCACCACTACCGAGCCAGCAACAAGATGGCCGACGCGGCGGCGAACGTCGCCATGGACGCGGCCGCGAGCAGCCATGTTTTCCACCCGACGACGAGGTCGGAGCATGCGCAGATTGCTGCCTTCCTTCCTAGTGACTTCGCCCAGTGGCAAGTCGTACACTTTAGTTCCTAGTTAACTGGAGCTCTGGGTCAGTGCCCGGCGATTGGACTCTACACGAGTACTCTATTGTAGATGTCAAGATAATCGAGATGTCAATGACACCGCTCTTGTATTATGGTCGATTTCACTCCTGGTCCA
>JAADWY010000775.1:0-15450 GCA_023336355.1 Pythium dissotocum
CCTCCGACGCGCGTCTCGTGCGTGTTCAAGTCGTCGTAGGAAGCCAGTTGGACGATATACTCTTGGCTCTGCCAGCGCTCATTCCACGCAGCGCAAAGTGGCGACTGGCCAGTCGAGGCATTAACAAAGGAGGACGTAAGATCACCTACTGCTGCTGCTATCACCAGCCACATAGCGGTAGCCACGGCGCCGCCGCGGACGCCTCGATACCTCCGCATTATGATGATTGAATACGTTGGGTTGTGCTTTGATTCCGAAATTTTACGAACATGATCAGGAGCTCAAAAGTTTCGATTTTCAAAACACGGTATGGATTCGTCACGATAGGAACCTCTCAAAATGCATAATGGCTACTGTGTTGTGGACGACGTGCGCAATCGTACAAATTCCAGCGCACGAATATGGTCACGATCGTCGGCTTCGGGTCGCTTCTCTCCGGTGCGTAGGACGACGCTTCTGCTGCGCTGCATGCTCTGTATTAGTAGGCTCCTACTATGTATGCTCGTGCTGACCAATGGGGATTCGTGGGTTCTAGAGAAGTCGGCGCGGTCGACGTTTGGCGATGGCGTCCAGAACTTCCGCCTCGCCCGCATGACCAACTACCGCCGCGTGTTCGCGCATCCGGCGTCCATTTTCTTCGAGCGCGGTATCGCTAACCTCGCCACGAAGGTATGCTGCGGTCTATTGCATGGATGAGATTCGCGATTGAGGCTCACGAGCTGCTTTTGTGTCTGTAGGAAATGGGAAGTCTGTCCGTGGAGCCGGCGGAAGGAAGCTCTTTCCTCATCAGCGTCTTCGACATCCCCGAGTCGCTTCTCCCTGACTTCTACGAGCGTGAAGAAGAGTTCCGTATCGTGAACGCCGACTTCACGGAGCTCGATGGCACTCCAGGCGGGAAGGTACGTGGCCGCAAGCCCAGTGCTTTAACACCTCGGTCACCTAACGTTTCCTCACTGTCTCGTAGGGTCTGATGTGCACGCGGTCGACTGACGAAGTGTACATTGCGACTCGGTGCGTTGACCATTAGTACCCACCTAAGTTTTGGATCGTGGGCTCTTACTTTCAAGGGCGCTTTCTTTGTTAGCGGCCAAGAGGCGTTCCATACGCTGTACAAGAAGCACGGCTTGGATACGATCTGGGGCTGGGGCTACGACTCGGGCATCCTTCCATGCCGAGTGAGTATTCATGATCAGATACTGTAGCTGCGTGCGTAGACGACTGACTCTGTGGCTTCTCTCTCTTCGATGGCAGATCTACCTGCGCCACTGCCTGCTCTCCGTCAAGAAGCTGGGCGACCACGTGTACGACGACTTCGTGACCACGACGTTCCTCAGCGACCGCAAGACCACCATCCTCCAGTACATCACGGCGAACCCAGCGATCATGGAGGAGCAGCCGCCGGCGCATCTCGCCGAGCGCTACAACGGCTAGAGATCCACACTTCAACCAGCTAATGGCATTTTATTGGCTGTAAATGCTCATATTTCACCCAATCTCATCATTCTTTCATAATAGTGACTATCTTTATGTCACTAACTGCCAATCACAAAGAGATCACCAGCGAACAAGATCCCCTCGTTCCATCAGTCGACAATCTCCAGACATCCGACCCCACACCACCTCTCGACGTCTTTATCCAACATGGCGCTGCAGCTCGTGAAGCAGACGACGGCCTTCGGCGGCTCGCTGCGTCAGTACTCGCACGACAGCGCGGAGACCAAGACGCCCATGAAGTTCCACGTCTTCCTGCCGCCCAACGCCAGCGACGCCAGCAAGGTGCCGGTGCTCTACTTCCTCGCGGGTCTCACGTGCGACGACGAGCGCGCGTTCACCAAGGCGCCCAACCTCATGAAGGTCGCGGCGGCGCGCGGCATCGCCGTGGTCACGCCCGACACGAGTCCGCGCGGCCTCAACATCCCCGGCGAGCACGACACCTGGGACTTTGGTTCGGGCGCCGGCTTCTACGTGGACGCCACGGAGCCGATGTGGAGCGCCAACTACCGCATGTACTCGTACATCACCAAGGAACTGCCAGCGCTCGTGGCCGCTAACTTCCCTGTGCTGGAGGATCGCCAGTCGATCACTGGCCACTCCATGGGCGGCCACGGCGCACTCACCATCGGCCTGCGCAACGCCACAAAGTACCGCTCCGTGTCGGCGTTCGCGCCGATCGCGCACCCGACGCAGTGCCCCTGGGGCATTAAGGCGTTCACGGGCTACTTGGGTAGCAACCAGGAGGTCTGGAAGGAGCACGACGCAACGCTGCTGCTGCTCAAGAACGGTCCGCTGCCGCACGAGATCCTCATCGACCAGGGCCTCGATGACCAGTTCCTGAACGACAAGCAGTTGCTGGTCGACGCGTTTGAGGCCGCCGCCAAGCAGGTGAACCAGAAGATCACGGTGCGTAACCACGAAGGGTACGACCACGGGTACTACTTTATCGCGTCGTTCATCGAAGACCACGTGAACTTCCACGCCGATGCGCTGCTCGCTTAGGCCCTGCAGTTTTTGGCTGGTTACTGCCTTGAATCAAATCAAACTGCAAGCTTCTTAATCTGTGTTGTATTGGTGTGGTTACTTACGCTTGTCGATTTAGTGAGCGTATCCACGGCGTCTTGAGGTCGGATACAGGCAGTACTCGCACGGCACGAGGCAGTAGCCAGGCATGCCAGGCGGCACGAGCGCAGTCATGCGGTCCTCCTCATCCCACGGCTCGTACGGCAGCGTGGTTTCCAGCGGCGTGCCGTTGATGTTGGAGCACGTGGTGGACTCGGCGCAACGCGATGTTGTCACGCCAGCGTTGCGATGGCCGACATTCATCAGCGATGGTCGTGAGCCAGAGCCTTTTGGAGCTGGCTGCTCGATCTTCACCGGGCCGTGGAGGCGAACGCGACACGACTGGTCCAACGTGACGTCGCCAAACACGTAGCGGTACTGGCAAAACTCGGGGAACTCGCATTTGGCCTGGCGGTAGTTCCAGTAGCAGTCGCTGTCCACCACAGGCGGACGAGCGGACTTGTCAGCACCGGCAGCTTGGCCGTTGAAGATGTGGCGCAATTCAGTGCGCAGCTCCCGCAGAAATGCCGAGTTCGAAAGGATCTCACGGTGACGAGCGCCTTCGACTTCCCACACGCTTGTCTACACAAGGATCCCAAACATCAGCATTCTGCCAGTCTGTCATGCCATACAAAATCAAGTCGAGGCGTACCGTGAAGTCGCGGCCCTCTTCATGGTGTGTGTTTTCGTAGAACGTGACGTGGTCTGCAGTCCACCGGCCTCCAAAGATCCCGTCGAAAAGCGACGTTCTAGTTGCCGCGCCGGGGGCTTTCGACTTGCCTTCACTCGTGTCGCACAGTCGCTGCTGCTCCCCGTCGTGGATGTAGTCGGCGTGGTGCTTGTCGCCCTGGCGGTTCGCGTTGAATTTTTTGATCTGCTTGGATGAGAAGTACACCGACTGAGGCGCTCGCGTCACGTTCACAGACGCGCCGTTGGCTCCGAGCCACGTGTGTGCCCACGATAGCGAGTGGTAGGGCACAGTGCCGTCGCCAGTCTTGCTGCACACTTGGAGGTGGCCTTGCTCATTCTCCAGAGCGACTTGGTACCAGTGGCCAGCGATGTCCGTGTCGTGGTACCGGTAGTTGTACTTGGTCTGGATGATCAACGAACGCGTTACATGTGATGGATTCTAAGATAGTGAGTGATAAGGCAGTTGAAGCTGGAGAGAGTACCTCTAGATTTGTGCCGTACACGGCGTAGACGGAGGCGATCGGCGGCCGCTCCCAGGGCGAAAACGCTTCCATAACATCGTCCTCCACGTAGAATCTGTCCACAAGAACGCAACGATTAGATATCATGGAAGTAGCAAGGCGGCGATTCAAATAAACAGTCAACGTACCGCTGGCGAACTTTCTCGAGATCGCCAAAGATCGGGTCGTGGGCTGCCATGTCGCGGAAGAACACACCGGAGGAGATGTCGCCACTTGTGTAATTGCGTACGATCGGCGTGGTCTGTGCGGCGTCTCCGTCGCCTGATGATGAGGACGACGGAGGATACCGAACAGACAGAAGCACATCCGAGTCGTGCGAAGTCGGCGGAATTGACGGCATCGGAAGGAAGCTCAGAATCGCACCTGACACACGAAACATGTCAGCTCGAGCGAATACGAGAATCAATGGACATAGTCATCAATCACTCACCGAAAGTCACCACGAGCTTACGCACTTCGCTTTGTGGGAGCGGGAGGCCCTGTGTGATGCCGGATGTGAGCAGCTCCAGCGCCTCAGAGCTGCCGAGTAGCGGCGCTCCAAGCGCAAAGTACGTCGAGATGTGCTTGTCGATCCACTGTTGCCAGTTGTTTCGGCCGACTTCGTGCTTGAGCCACGCGAGGAAGTAGCGGAAGACGTTGTTGCCCATCGAGTGAGCGATAACCACGACGCCTCCGCCTCCGCCACCGTCCATGGCGATCGCGTGCTCGACTAGAGCAACACGTAAATCGGTCAGTCGTGCGACTCCATCAATCACTGCCGTTTGATCTTAGAGGAACGTACTCTTGCCCTTGAGCGAAATGAAGTACTTGTCTCGCTCCTGCAGCATCGATGGCGGCAGTCGCCAGTCGTAGGGTGCGACCACGATCTCATGAGGCTCGAACTCGAAGTGCTCCACGAGATCTTTCACGAGCCTGCGCCAAATCGTAGACAGCGGGCCCGTGAGGAGACCCGGGTCCAGCTCACCGATGGCGTCCAGCCCGTCGCCGGCTCGCAGTTTGCACTCGACTTCTGTTTGGTTCACGATGTTGAGCTTCATGCAGCGTACCCAGCAGTCTCCTTGCGCGAGGATGCGCGCCACATCGATCCAGATACCTACAGACAACATCATACACTAACATCAATCCCCAGCATCAATGCTCGCGTAAATCAATGAATTACGTACGGTCCCCGACGTTCACATCGCGATAGAGATTCTTCTGGATGGTGTAGTCGCACGAGTGCTTGCGCCACGCCTGGAGCTGCGTGGACGCAAAGCCCGGGATCAGCACCACTGGCCGCCGCCCGATGCCCTCGTTCTCACTGGGGACCGCGCTTGACGCCGTAGTGGCGCCTGCGCATAACAGCGCCAGTATCCACAGCGACCATCGCGCAGTGATCATAATGAATCACGGCGCTCTGATCGCAATCTTTTGTTCGAATGATTGATGAAACGGCTCCTCGACTGATTGATGAACCGCCGAAGTAGCAGATACAAGACTGTCACGTGCACGCTCGCTTGATGGATCGTGATGAATCCGTGGGAATGAGCTGATGTACAAAGGCGGAAGTTGCTGCAGAAGCTCGCGCAGACTTCCGTCGAAGATGATGGCTGCTGGACGTGGACTATGATTCACGAAGAGACCGGTCGATGATGCGCTCTTCGTCAGAAGATCATTTCGACCAGTGATAGATGGAGAGAAACATCATTTTTAGCCAATCCAGAACTCCATCGATTATGACCATTTTCTGCAACGCAGCCGAGCAGAATGAGCTGCTGCTTCAACATCAAAATCAAAGGCCATAATCAATGGTCGACAACATCGATGCCATTCACCTGATGAACCCCTTCCAGATCGTGGGCATTGCAACGCACCACCACTGGATCGTTGCCATTCGGCCCATTCCTCGTGCAAGATCAATTCACGCAAACGCTACCATCAGTGGATGGCGTCCTTTCAGGCAAAGGCATTCAGAAAGAGGTCAGAACGAGTCTCACGTAGCAAAAAATACCATGGAATAAGATTGATGGAAGTGGTCACACTCCCAACGTTCAGCAGCTAGTGATGTCCATACATCAACGGAACTGTGGAGTTTGATGCTTGATCCTAGGCAACAAATGTTCCAATGGACGGCGCGTCGAGTGGCGCTGCCTGTGGGGCTGCCCACCAAGACCCAGCGGACGGTGCAAGCAGACGTCCGTGTAGTGGAGGCGACGACGCCATGCTACGCGTTGATGTTCGACGTCGCGGTCTTTGCGAGTGATGGAAAGTTCCTGCGAGTGGAGCGTCGCGTGACCAAGCAGCACATGGCCCACGTGTTCGAGCAGGTCGTCACGCAGCCAACGATGGGCGTAGCGACGATGAAAACGCGCAACTTCAATCAGAAGACAGTGCAGAAGAACGCGTTTGATGGAGATGTGGACCGCACGATGTTGCAGTGGCTGCAGGGCCAGAGTGATAGCCCTCCGACCCGCGAGCAGCTCGCCCAATGGCTTCTGTCTCGCATGTTTCTACTTCATCAGACTTCTGGTGAGTGGAACGTGGTCATTTGTGGTGAGATGGCCGAGTCAACGCGTCAGGAGAACGACCAACCGACAACGATTCTACGAGCCGTGCAGTCTAATACGTCGGCTGAGAATGGCTCACTAGAAGTAGGTGATGAACTGCGTCCAGTATCACCACCGCCTCCGCCATACAGTGCTGAGGGCAGTCGTCGCAGTCTTCGAACTGCATCAGACGCGTCTGAACTGTCAGATTTTGGCGATTTCGAGGAAGCTGGAGATGAAGGAGCCGTCGGCGAAGATGAGGAAGAGGAGGAAGAGCCAGTCAGTGTTCATCAAGTTGCAGGTCAACGATCCTATCAAGTGGAAATGTCAAATCAGCGAGGCAAAACAGTCACAGCACTCCAAGTGAACGGGTCCAGAAGAAGCTCTCGGCGAGATGAAGGCGCCGCTGGCGTTGATGTCGACGCTCCGTCGAAGTACCGCTTTGAACCTGCTTCGACTCGCCTTCGCCACTCCAGCTCGAGCTGGTCTCTGCGGTCATCGAATGCGTGGACGGAGGACCGTCACCACTTTGAACTTGAGCTGTCTCTGTCCAAGCGAGACATCGATCTCGCTCAGGAACGGCAGCGCAAAGCGGAGGTCATTGCGTCGCTCAAGCGCCAGCAGCTCATCGACAAGAGCCAAAGGAAGATACTGGCGCATGAGCACAAGCTGCGCGATTCACGGTTTGTCAAGCAGAGCATCGCTGATACGCTGGAGTACCACACGATCTCTCGTCGGCTCGAGTCTCAGCTCAAACAGACGCGGATCTCCGCAAGCAGAGAGCAAGAACGGCTCGTGCACACGATGCGGGTCGCCATTGGTCGTGGCGGCGAGAACTGGCAGAAGGGTTCTGTGCTTGGCTCCGGACCACTTTCCCAGATCGAGATTGATCTACTCACTAGATCAAGGGACAAAGATCATTTGTCGACATCAATGTGGGTGTATGATCTCCATGGACGACGCCACAGCGGCAACAAGGCTGGGGTGCTTGCCTCGGAAAGTGCATTTGAGACGGCCATGAAGAAGATCCAGGTGCTGCTGGAGCGAAAGGCTTCTGACAGCGTGAGTCTGTTCCGCAAGTACGATTTGAACAGCAGCGGCACGCTCGAGTACCGAGAGTTTGAGCTGCTGCTCCAAGAAAACCGCGTGACTTTGACAAAAGACCAGGCCAAGACGCTGTTTCGGCATTTTGATCCCAACAGAAGAGGCGCAATCGACTACGGTGAGCTGCTCTGGGGATTCTTCAATCGCCGTGCTTTCCTGAAGCGATGGCAACTACGCAAAACGCGGCTGAGTGCGCGTGAGATCAAGATGATGTTCTACAAGTACGACCGCGTGGGTCGAGGCGCGCTTTCACCCGTGGATTTCCAATTGGCGCTTGGCGATATTGGCTTCCGAGTGAGTGAGACCGAGGCGCAGTTGCTGTGCTTGAAGTTCGACACGAACAAAGACGGATTCATCGACTACAACGAGTTCCACGCGTATGTCAACGATGACGACGATCAAAGCAGTGCGGATGAGACCGTGAAGCGGAGTTCGAGGTCCAACAGTACGGTGCGTAGAAGTCAATCGGAAGCACCGACAGGTTCACACACTGATAGTCAACGGAGCATGGAATCTGCGCTTAAAAACCGAGGAATGGAGCCAAGAAGAGCCGAACTGAAGCCGACGAACAGGGAAGCCTCCGCCCCGGAAGGCTCTGACGAGATGAGACGCATCTTGGCTGAGCTGCGAGCTCTCCACGAGACGCATGACGAGATCCAGCGAGCCATCGCTTCATACTACTGAGTTGGCAACATGCAAGTGTACAGCTAGCAAGGGAATCTCAAAGAATACTCAGCAATCCAGTGTAACAGCGGAGGTCAGCTCATTGTGGCTGAATATGGCCATCAATCACGTCATTTCTCACTAACTGGAGCGTTCTAAACCAGATCAACGTGTCGTCACTGTGCTTTGCATTCCTAGGTAAAGCGTTGTTGGCTTCACCGCCGTTTTGAATGATCGTACTGGCCACAGGCGTCACCAACGCCTTCAAAGCGAAGGTTCTCGAAGTCAAAAACCCACCGAGTTTGTCCTCTGCCGGAAGCTGAAGACGAACGCATCTCCTAGTGGTCAGTTCAGCGCAAGCGGGCATATCCTCCGTCCACTCTCCGCTGAACATCTTCATCCACGTCAGCCATCAGCGTAGTTCTACGCACACTGCTGTGGGTGAATGGACCTCTCTCCAAGCTGCTTCATGGCTCGCGTCGTTTCAAGATCTCAATATCACAACCGGTTTCATACCGGTATCTGATAATTACTAACTGACTGTATCCACCTGAATAGAGCGCCCTTCCGTGACAACCATCGCGTCGTTCGAATTTTCCATTTCGATGGAAGCATGGAAAATAATGGAAGCGTCGTGGAAGCCGCCGCGGAACTTGCACGGAAGGAACAGCAAGCCAGCCAGTGGCTCTGTGTGTGAAGCGGCGAACTGGCCACATGCATGCATACTGTACATTAGTCAGCAGGCACTGGGCGAGCCAACGGGCATGCCCCTCCACAAGGCACGACGACATGGCGAAGACCCTGATGCTTCTTCCATTGTGTGTTTGCCGTTTCTTCCATCGCCCACACTCACCAGTGGCGAGGCCTCCGTCCATCTGCGTCTAGACTCTAGTGACTAGTGACTCTGCATCTCCGCGTCGCCCACAATCCCAATCCTCCGCCTGCCGCTGGCTGGCTATCCACTTGCAAAGTCTGATCGCGGTGGGACAGCGTCGTGCGCTTCATGAGGTCGTTTCACCACCGCAGCTACGCGGCGCGTGACCCAACTGCCAGCAGCGTCATCTTCATCGACGCCACGAACGCCCCGGCGATGATGCAGCGCCGCTCGCCGCAGCCGGCGTTCCACGTGCACACGCCGTCGCCGTCGTCTTCGTCAGGCGCCTCGGGCTCCTCTGGGTCTTCCTCGCGTCGCTCGTCCTTGTCCAGGACGTCAGCTCACTCTTCCGCGCCGTCAGCGCGTTCAGCCAGCGCTACAGCAACGTCTGTGATGGCTGAGGTCGACGAGACGGACATGTGGTCCTCCATTCGCCTGGCGTCCTCGCCTCCGCCAGCTACGCACGCGCCACGTCCATCAGCAGCTCAGTACGGACGCGCCAGCTCGCACCACATCGCAGCGCCCCGCAACACGTACGCAGCGTCACCTCCGCTGGTGATCGACGACTTCAGCCAGGACCGTGTCAGCCACACGCCTGCTGCCGTTCAGCCGGCAGCCATCGCTTCATCGCATGCCAAGCCACCGCTGAAGACATCCTGGTCGTTGAGGCAGCAACCCTCGCCGGCCATGAGCCCGCCACCGCCGACGCCGGTACTGCCACGCGCCCACAGTCTCCAAGAGCCTGCTGATATCAACGTGATGGACCACCGTGTGTTTGTTGGTCGCGACCAGTGGGTCCAGCACAAGGAGCGTCGCGCGTGCGTCGTGTGCGACCGTGAGTTCGGCATGCTTCTGCGGAAGAAGCACTCGTGCCGCATGTGCGGTGAGGTCGTGTGCAGCCGCTGCTCGCTGTTCAAGAGCGTCAAGCTACCAGGCGTCGGCGAGAGCAAGGCGCGCGTGTGCTCGCGGTGCTTTCTTCAGTACCGTCAGCGCGTGCTACATAAGTCGCTGAGCAGTGACGACGTCGTCGTGCCTAGTGTCGCCGAGGCTGCCCATGAGCCAGAGATCTGCACGCACGACGAGCCCAACGAGTCGCCGAGTGACGACGACCACGACCATGAGTATGGATACGACAGCCACGACGAGCTGCCATCTGTGGAGGACGTGATGCGTCGCACGGCGGTGAAAGTGGGCATGTCGGCCGCTGCCGTGGCGCCTTTCGGCTTTGGTCGGATGGAGAACCGCCAACGCCAGTCTAAGCCCGTGTCTCTGCTGGCCCCTGAGATGCTTGACGCCATGTACCGTGAGTCTACGACACTGGCAGCAGCGTCGATGCTCCAAAACTACGGCTCCAACCACTCTCGCAGCATGTACAACAGCCGTGCGCCGTCCATGATGCTGCTGTCACCGACGACGAGCTACGATCTGACAGACATGCGGCTCTTCGATCTGGACCAGGCGCAGTCGTTCTCCAGCTCCATCTCTACAGTGTCCTCGTCTCTGTCTTCTGGCTCACTGTCCTCCACGATGAGCTCGCTGTCGTCCTCGACGGTATCATCCGCTCGCCAAGCCACGGAGGAAGAGCTGGCTGCAGCCATTCGGGCTCGTGAGTTGGAGAAAGAGGTCGAAGAAAGCCGAGAACGCATCCAGGAACTGGAGCGCCGCATGCAAGAGCAGGACGACCACAAGGCCGAACTGTCGCTCGAGCAACAGAAGCAACTGCGGGAGGCGAGAGAACTGATCGCACAGCTCCAGGAGCAACTCAAGCAGCAGGAGTCGGATGCACGCGACGCTGCATACACACGTGACTCGATCTGCTTGACGAATCTGCGGCAGCAGCAGCAGTACACAGCACAAGCTGAGACTGCAAGCGCCCCACGGTCTCGAACAAACCGCAGCGACAGCGTTGAGGCCGAGAGCGAGGCACTAAGGCAGAAGCTGCGGCTTCTCGAGCGGCAGCTCCAGCAGGCGGGCATCAACGTCGCTGAGGTGATCCCGTACGCCATCGCCAAGCAGAAGATCACGGAGATCTCGCGTCGTATGGCCGAGATCAGTGAGGCTGAGGCGGCCATGAAGCTGCAAAACCCCAAGGGCGTCGCGATGCTACGACGCGAGTACTACGTCCTTGAGCAGGACATGGAGCGATTCCACACGGCGCTGCTGATGAGCGACGAGCACATGGAGGAGCAAACCAGTCGCGAGCGTGAATGGGAGCAGCTCCACGAGCAGACCAACGGCGTCGCGTTGCGACGCGTGCGGTCAGCGCTGCCCGTCGAGATCTCCAAGCTTAGCGAGCAGACGTTGCGAACGATGGTGACGCCGTCCGGCAAGCACATGTCCGCCGACCTCGCGAGACGCTTTAAGCGCACGAACGTGCTGCAGCTTCTTCGCGTCGCGCCGCAGACGATTGTGCGGATGCATCCGAGCGTCATCGAGAGCTACCGCACGACAGGACTGGCGCTGCTGGAGCGACGAGCTCTCCACGCTGCGCTCAAGCCTGCGGGCAGCGAGTGGCAGAAGCAGTCGCGTGATGAGCTTGCCCAGAAGAAAGCTGCGTGGTTCCGCAAGCTCAAGGACGCGTTCATCCAGGCGCTGTTGGCTTACGACCAGCACATCGCACAGCACCACAATATTGACAGTGGCGAGTGTCCGTTCATCGGCAAGATGTGCGTGCTGCGGGCGGAGCAGGCCGCCGCTCAACTGTACGGTGCGCAGCTTGGTTTCCCCGAAGATGCCCAGTTCATCCAGCAGGAGATCATCAAGAGCGACCCTGAGGGAGCCGGTGAGAAGGCTCTGCAGGAAGCAAGGGCTCAGGTGCAAGCCACACGCGCAGCAGCCAAGGCCAACGCTCGTCAGGCGGAACTCAAGCGCCACTACGGCATGAAGAACGTCCGCTTTGTGACGATGGCGCTCGCGGCCATGGAGGAAATGGACGCGGCGATCAGCCAGCTTCACATGTTGGATGATGAAGCTGCAGGCAAGGTTCATGCCGATGACCAGGCGCCTCTGTGGAGTGTGTGTGAACGCATTGTGACGGAGGCGCGTGATTTGGCGGCCCACATGGCTCGCCGTGCCGGTATTTGCCTCACGGGCAAGCGAGACCCAGCCAAGGACGCGTCCGACTCACGGTCTCCTCTCGAGGCCTCTTTGTGTCGTGATTCGCTGGTGTATCTGTCGTCGCTGATCGGTGACGTGGTGGCTACGGTGAGCTCACCCACCAGTCAATTGAAGAACGCCATCCACCGGATACGCGAGCTTGTGAGCGATGTCTCGACCAAGAACGAAACTCTGTTTCTAGTGGCAGAAGAAGGCGCCGTTGAGCGCACTGACAAAGGAGATCAGTCGCTGGTATCACGAGTCGCCTGGAAAGATCGCGAGGCATCCAAGACGACAACGGCGGAAGCCAAGGTCGAGCCTGCGAGCCAAAATGCCTGCAGTCCAGCAAAGGCCGTTGAGACAGCAGCTCCGGCGCCGCGCCGTCCACCGCTGTTGCCGAGAGGCTCTGCACTGCTGGATGCGATCCGAGCCAAGCGAACTGTCGCTCCTGAAGATACCAATGCCGTGCGAGAGCCAACCAACCCCGTGCCAGCACCAGAACCCGCACCAGAACCCGTAGTCACGGTAGTCGAGGTGGTTCAGGCAGCTCCAGTTGAGGCACCTGCGTCCGTGGCCACCGAAGTTGCCTCGGTAGTTCCAGTGCCTGAAGCTGCTGAAGTCCCTGAGGTCGTTGAGGTCGGCGAAGTCGTCGACGAAGCTGACGTTGATGAAGACGCCGAGATGGGTGAAATCGCTGAGATCGCCGTCGTTTTCGCTGAAGACTCGGTCGCCGAGATGATCCCCGTGATCTCCATGGCGGAAGAGATCTCCGATGCTGAAGAGACTGAAATGGTCTCGGAGACCTACGCAGCCCCACAGCCATCAGCGGTGCAGCCTGAGGCGGTCGTAGCCTCATCCGCCACCATTGTCGTGGCTGCGCCTGCTGAGGCGGAGGAAGAAATCCAGAAGCCGACGAACCTGCTCGCAGCAATCCGAGCTCGCAAGGCCCAGGCCCTGGCTCAGGCCCAGGCCCTGGCTCAGGCCCAGACAGACACAACTCAAGCAGCGTAGGTAGACCTAGATGGAAATTTAAACGTCAAGTGTACAAACAAACAATGCCGATCGTCACACCTTTTTCCTATCAAACGTGTGGCTTTTTCAACTTGTCGCTGGGTACTCACGGGCATTGTTGACTTGACTTTTCTGTACGCCACATTCGTGAAATGTGAGGTGATGTGTGAGATGCGCTTCATCGCACGATAAAGCACATATCCAGCGGCTTGGGCAGCGTCTTGATGAGCTCCATGGTCTCCGCGAGTCGCAGGTCCTTGGTCGCGTACGAGCCGACGTTACCATTGCCAAACGACACAAGCCAGTCTCCGGGACGGAGCTGCTCGAGGCCCTGCGAATATCCAGCTCCTGTGAGTCTCGACACGACGATCTGGCCGTTGCTGCGTCGGAATGTGATGCCCAGTGGGCCTTCACTCCACTGGATCCAGAGCTGAGGAGGAGGTAGATCTTCCGGTTGGATCGACATTCGTCCTCCTGCTGGCGGCGGGTACACAGGCGGTGGGGGCCTTGCCCCAATGGACGGTCGACCGTAGCCAGCCATGACTCCCGAGTCATCAATATCCGAGTACGAGCTGAACTGCGTGAGGGCTGACTGACGCCCACTGACCTCACGACCACCGACTGGTCCTTGAGTGTTCCGCTTGCGCTCGGCGTAGATGTATTCTGCTCGCAGGCGGTCCATGTGGTCGTCATTTTTCTCGACGTACGTTGGTGGAGGCTGTGAGTATTGGGGAGGAGGTGGCGACGGTGATGACGATTGGCCTCGCTTTTGTGGAGACGGCGTGAACGCATATTCAGGCGGAGCTTGTCCTCGACCTTGGCCAGGTGACTGGCTACTGCCTCCGTGTTTATCACTCTGTGGAGAGGCTGACACACGAGGTGGAGTACCCTTTGTCTTCTGATCGACGACCCGACCTGACTGGGAAAATACATCCAAATACGCTGGCGGAGGCGGCAGCGACATCACTGTCGACGTCTGGACACGTCCCATCTCAATGTCTGAGAAGCGTGGCAGCGGTGGCGGCTCATCTTGGGCGTAGCTATCTCCGGCGCCATCGTCTGTCGTGTCCCCGTCGTCTGGATACGGAGGGCTTCGTTCGTATGCTGGATCAGCGTAGCGCGAGTCGCGATCCGATGGGTTGGCGCGAGTGTGGCTGTACCGTCCTGGAGGCGCACCGATGTCGGATCTTCGCTCGTCGATAGCGCCAAACGTATCGAACGATGATGGGCGGAGCTTTGCATGGGCAGCACGACGACCAGCGGCACCGAAAACTGGGTCTCCGCGTTGCTGCGGTGAGAAGCCGCCGAAGCTCTCGCGGAAGTGATCCGACTGGTGCTCGTTGGCTGCTTGCTGCTCGCGAAGCACTCGGAAGGATGGCACCGCCGCGTCACCGACGTCCTCCAATCCATTGCGTTGTGGAGACGGAGCAGGAGGTGCCTCTGTGATGGCCGGTGGCTGCGATACGAATCCGCGCTCGAACACGAGCACGACAGGCTTCTGCACTGTCTTGAGCAGCTCGTAGGTGCCGCTGATGCCAACATGGGCGACTTCAACGCCTGCGATGCGTACGAACACGTCGCCGACCTCGAGATCCGCAAGCAAAACGGGATTGCCCGTGCCCGTGAGCTTGGAGATGATCACTGCTCCGTCTGTGGGTCGCGGTTTGATCTGCACGCCGAGCGGGCCTTCGTTCCACAGGATCGTGTACTGGTGTGGTCCGATGGACCCAGCGAGCTGGTTCTTCGCAAAGACGCGCGACTCACGAAGCTCCTCAAACTCTCTTGATGAGTGTCGCGACAATGGAGGCTGTCCCAGACCACGAGGCGCCACACTAGCGGCAGTTTCACCACCACTACCACCGCCAATATTACCACCAGTGCGACGGAAGCGCATGTAAATGGGCTTGGCGGCTCGCTGCATCGTCTCGACCACCGCGCGGAAGCCGATCTGCTCAGTGATCATGCCGTTGATCAGCACCATCACATCGCCAGGTGCGATCTGTTGGACCGACGGGTCCACGGCTGCGCCTGGTGTGACAGACTTGATCGTGGGCAGCCCGTTCCTCTGCTTGAGCCCACAACCCAGTGATCCCTGGCTCCACACAACGTCGTACTCGTCAGGCGGAGGCACATCGCCAAACGAAGAGCGCGGCGACTGCACGGTCGGTCCGTAGCCGTGGGCGAGTTGGTGGAGGCGTTGGGCCGTGCTGGACAACGGCAAGTTGACTGAGTTGGACGACGAATCGATGGACGACGACGACGGCTTGCGCTCCATGCTTTGTCTGTTGCTCTCCTGCGCGTCGCTGGCTCGCACGACCTGCAGTCCTGGGCCGTGGCTTTCAGCAGCCGCGTTGCCGTTGCCGTTGCCGTTGCCGTTGCCGTTGCCGTTGCCGTTGCCGTTGCCGTTGCC
>JAADWY010000776.1:0-15423 GCA_023336355.1 Pythium dissotocum
ACGGTGACCAATGATTGACCGTGAAATAAACCTGTGACCTCTCGACGTTAACTAAGTTTAAACCTGATGTGACCGGTTAACTGACCTGGACTCATTTTGACCCGGTAGGAATCCTTCCGTTCAGTCGATTAGCTCGTTCGCACGTCGTACTGAAGATACTCTCGTGTGGACATCCGGCGGCCGCGACAAACGCAACAGCACAGCGTTCGGCTTCCATTATTGCGGTGGATCAAGTAGAATCTTGTTGTGTCTCCAGATCCGACCGACAGCCCCGCCACCACTTGCGACCTTCCGTACAGCCACGTGGGTGGGGTGGGGTTGGGTGGCTCTTCGGCGCCAAGCTCTACCTAAAATAAATCCAGCGCGAACACTCGTTTCGCATTCCCTTTCTGTCACTTGTTGGAACTTCGGTTTGCCCTTTCGTCATCGTTCTTTATCACATTGCCTTCCCACATTGATTTGACCCGAGAAACTGATTTGGTATTGTGTGCGCAAGTCTACGTGGCGTACTGAGATACCAGAGATCTTCCCGAAAAGATGCTTGCAAACTACTAATGCATTCCGAAACGGGACTCGAAACCATACTATATCAGTAGATGACTCGCTAGCCACTGCTCTCTCTCTCTCCCCAATCCCACTCGCGATCGTCATCAGCAGGATCCCGCAGCACCACGCTTTCATCGCTTGCACACGGATGCCCATCCCCGAAGGAAGACTCTCCCCGATCCAATGATCGTCCTCTCACTTGGAGAAAGAGTTCCCGTGCTGGGCCTGAACAGCACTGGGGCGTCGATTTGGAGGCGCTTGCGACGTCGTACTGTGCAATACAGTATCAGCAAGACACCACAATAGCGTCACACGGTACGGTACCTGACGGGGCCAACAGAAGCCTCCGTCGTGTGGTTGGTTACACGCCATTTTTCCATTTGCCTTTGGTGTTAGAATTGTGAGAAAAGTCTGGATGATTTTTGTGTTCGGTTGTAGACTGCCAACACCGGAGTGTGGCGGCATCGTTGGGTCTTGACAGCAGCGATGCTGCATCACTACTGATGCAGCTCTCCTTGGACGAGTCGAAGCCGTGTTGACACGATTTGCCCTCGACGCATGCTTGCACGATGGGCCTTCCATCCGTGACAGCACCGTCAGGCCTGCACACGTTTGTCGTAGGGACTTTCGAAATGTGTTCGCTGGCTCAAAATACCGTTAGAAACGACCTATTAGGCGTGTTGGAGCCATCTCCAGACCGATCAATGAACTGTGACAAGGGCAAGAATGGATGTCATTTGGGACTGGAACTGGAATGTGCTTCGCATCAACATTCTGGACTCAAACGGCTTCGACAACGCAATGTGGGGGCTTGTTCTGTACACAGGGGCCAGCCACCATGTTGTGTGTACACTATCAAGCGATGTCGGCTGATTGCGGCAGTCATCAGTATGAATCGCCAGTGGATAGGCAACTTTGTATGACAGGGAGACAAACTGAGATAGCACCAATTCGATCCTCGTTCGTTCCGTTTTTCGTGCTACGTGATACACAGTGAGACCTTGAATCATCGTTATCTTAGTGCATGACCCTTAAACACCGCAACCGACAGTACGGAGCTGACGAGATGGGAAGGTCCCCCTGCCCGAACGAACACGCAGCCCTCTCGCAGACGAGTCTCACTTGCCCTCTCGCCGACGAGTTTCACTTGGCACAGGGAATTTCTGGGGGAAACCAGTGGCAATTCAAGCTTACATGTTAATCCAGGCGACAGAGCGGCCCGATAGATGGCAGCCCGGGGCTCTCGCGTCGAGAGCTGCGCTGTGGTCTTCGTGGCTGCCCCAGCGTGTCCCCACGAGCATTTATTCGGCCCTAACTACCAGCGCGCAAACCGCCTTAACTCCACCAAGGTCCGTGGTGTCCGTGAAGCGAAATCTACGAGATCTAATAGCTGGAATTTGTATGCTGTACATCCTTCGCTGCTTCCCGCACTGCTGTCCGCACCACGTCGTGCGCAGCTACTGCGGGTCTCCACTGCACGTAGAAGTCACATGTGAATCTACTGGAGAAGACGCCAGCCAACTCCAGGTCTTCGCACATTTCCGAGACTCATCCACACCAGGACCACAAGTCGGCGACTCCCTCTCTCTGGCCACGTTGCGTGGGTCTCTTCAGTCCGGAGAGAACACCAGCGGCGAGTGGATCGGCAGTGAGCCCGTTGGTCCCGTCGGGTCCGCGACTTTGCTGTTTGAGATCAATCGGAGCCGCCGCTGGTATTACTCATGGCGGAGCACGCGTCGGAATGAGGACCGCCTGCGGACCCACGTACTCGAAGCTCTGGTCGTAGTAGCAGACGAATCCACAAGTAACGCGAGGGTGCTGGCTGTGGTCAAGTCCCCGCCGTTCACGATCACGTCGTTCCGCCGCTTCAACCACAACTCGCCTCTCAATCGCGTCCAGCCGCTCACTGCGCTCGAGGCGTCGCTGTTGGAACTGGTCACAACATCACCGTCTGCGATCCCGGCAGAGCCGTTGATAGCAAGCTCGTTGACTCGCGTCCAGCTCCCGTTATCGAGTCGATCTCCTGGCGAGTTAGGACGCTTTGAGACCGAGCTTGCGCTGCTTCTATCAGCGGTTTCGAGCATTCGACTATCACGCGTACGCCAACTATTCACTCGTTGGGAGGAATTTCAAGTGGCGACGGTCTCAGCTCGAGTTGCAGCGACCGACGACACCATCGTCTCCAATATTGCGTTGTGGCTGTGTTTGGATCGACACATCCACGACGAGTATGAACGCCAAGCCGCTCAAGCAAAGCCACGCGTTCTCGGACCTCAAATGGCTAGGAGCGATCTACGCCGACTGGATGCGATGGCTTCAAGCTCAAGTCGACACGTTCCTCCAGCCAACAGGACTCGTGGCGCGAAATAATCGACTCGGCGCCTCTCAAACGGCTCGCTGGAGACCCACAGCACCTTACGCCGCACGGATTCGACTGGGAAAACGTCGTCGCGCGTGCGGGGCAACACACACTCAATGACGCCAAAAGCCACCGCGATGGTGGTTGTTTAATTTCGTCGAGACGTGGTGGGCGACGACATTAAACGCAATCAGCGTCGTCCACGACCAACCCATTCGATCCACGCGAGTAACACGTGCTGAAGATCTGGCTCTCTGTGCCTCGATCGCATTCACGCTGCAGCTGAGCAGCATCATGCTCACGATAGACGCGTCGTCTACTGTGCCGACTCTCGAGATCTACTCAGTGCTTCACGACGAGCCCACGAGAAACCAACGACGTGAGGCGACGAGACTCGTGCTGGACGGTCGCTACCGTAGCTTCAACTCGCTGCCGCACGGCGAGTCAGCTTTGTGTGCAGGGAGTGTACTCGGAGGCCAGTGCTTTGGCGACTACGTGGGATCTGTGAACGCTGAGCTCCAGCGAGTGGAGGTGGCGTGCTTCTCGTGGCCGATTGACCTGTGGCGACGGACTGAACCAGCGAATGGAGGAAGAACCGTAAATGGTCTCGCGTGCCGATGGTCGTGGAGTATTCCGCTGAACTTGGTGGGAGCGGAGAGGTTTGTGGTGGACGTAGAGGTTTCGACAGCGCTGGTTGCTGGTGTGTGGAGTTACGGGCTCGAGTGTGAGTCGGTTAATACGCGACTAGGTCGTGTCGAGGGTGGCTGGGAAGGAGCCAACAGCGTACGATGCACTTACAGCTGCGGCACGAGCATGGGAACGATGTCATAACGAGACTTTGCGACCAGTTCGTTAACACGCCCACGGGCCCTCTGGCATACAATTCCCGAGTACCAGTCTCACCTGGTCTTGTGGTGAAGGGCAAAACATTCGTATGAATTGAAATGATGAAATCGAACATATCGTCACCAGTGAAGTACGCACAGTACGTGTTGACCGAAGGCCCATAGCCATGGGAAGTTTCAAGTACTAGGTTTGCAACTAACCGGTAATAGAACAAGATCATGTGCTGTACACCGATACGAGTAACATGGCCCCGATCCTGGTACATTTTTGTCGTCTGTACTCGTGAGGAAGGTTCGAATCCTGTAGAAGATAAGTAGACCATTGGAGCCTAGCTACTGTATCTATTTTCCATGCACATGCATAAATTTCCTACTATCTGTTCTTATGAACGTCGGCTCAGCTCTGCATCGTGCTCGTGGTCCACTTGTACACGCAACGGATCGTGTAGGGGTCTTCCCATTCGCCTTCCGCGTGTCCAAGTCGCGATTGAATGGATTCACACTCAAGCCCGTAGCTTCCAACACCCACGACAGGCGCAGCTGAGATCATCACGTCCACGACCAGCGTCTCTACGTCCGCCACGTTCAGTGGCATCGACCAACGCCAGCGACAAGCGACGCCAGCGGTCTCCAGGCCTTGCCAGAGATCGACCGGGCACGAAAAGCACGTCACTTCGGCTCGGTTCAGGTCGCCGGTAACGGCACGAACGAAGTCACCGAAGCACTGGCCGCCGAGAATACTGCCGCCACACAGCGTGGACTCGCCATGCGGCAACGTGGTAAAACTGCGGTAGCGGCCGTCGAACACGAGCCGCGTCGCGTCTTGAAGCCGGTTGTTGCAGTGAACCACCGAGCTAATCGCGAGTACTGGCACCCAAGACGCCCACTCGAATGTGAACACCACACTGCTTAGCTGCTGTGTGGATGCGATCGCTGTATCCACCGTGAGATCTTGAGCAGGCACACGAGGATATCCAATGAGACGTCGCGGTTGGTCGACTGGAACAATTCTGACCTCCATGAGCCCTGTCGTCCACCAACTCGACGTGTCGCCGTCCGAGCGGCCTCTCGTTGAATTCACAGCGTGCTGCCGCGCAGGAGCCACGAAATTTTCCCAGTCAAAACTGTGTGAAGGCAGTTTCTGCTGGCGCTGGTCGTTGTGGGTCTTGAATCGCTCCATAGGCCTGGAGGTGACGATATCCCTCCAGCAAACGCCTGTTGGCTGGAGCAACTTGTCGATTGGATCTCGAAGCGACCGCATCCAGTCGGAATAGATCCTCTCAAGCAGCTCGAGGTCGTGGAAAGCCTGTGCCTGTTGCCGAGTGAAGTTCGTATTGTTCATGGACTTCAGGATCCAAACTGAGCCACCACGCGATCTTGGCGACCATCCGTTCCTCGCTGGTCGTTGCCACTGTTGAGTTTGTGGACACTAGGAGATCGTCCCACACTGACACACCTTCTACCACTTGCTCCAGTCGAACCATCGAAATGGACGCGAAAAGCCACGCGAGATCCGTGGACAAAACACAACAAAATTGTTGTGATTTGTCACGCGGTGGGTCAGGTAATAGATCCTGGTACTGGGCAGTCGGTTTGGTCACGATCGTCTGAGGTGGGCTGGCGGCCGTCTCCAATAGAGAAACCTCGAACACAGTCAGCGGCTGCACTTGTACCGGAGGTCTCAAGGGCTTCGAGCGGCGGAACGACGTAATCGCGAACAGTGGTGACTGTACGGTCGCCAATACTCGTCCGCGGCCAGAGGTCACATCTACCTTCACGACAAGAGCCTCCAGTACGTGAGGCTGAAGACGTTCGGTGTTACGCCGCGTGCTCTGCCACGAGTAGTACCAGCGTCTGCTTGGATTGATCTTAAACGGCCACGGTCCCGACTTGGCAAGCCCAACAAAGTTGCGGCTGATCCACTTGGCGTCGGTGTTGTCTTCTTCGGATACAAGAGCCCCACGCAAGTTCCTCAGTGAGATAAACTCACCGATCTGTGGCCCAGGCGTCGAGGCCTCGCGGAAATGGGGGACGACTTGGTGGTGCTTGGCGTTGTACACACGATGGTCGAGCGGCGTCACTTCCAGTCGCAGCGACGACCCGCAGTAGCTGCGCGTGACGTGCCGCGGACAGCAGTGCGGGAAACAGCGAAGGATCTACAGTATACAAAGGCGTCAATAGAAAACAACGGCGTTTGTGTGGAATCAATCGAATGGCGGAGACCTTGACAGAGTTGAGCCGATTGGCGCGCTGGTAGTGGTCGTCGAAGATCTGCTCATGTGGGCATTTTGGTGCAGCCACGAACGCCAGTGCGTAGCTCTCCACGCCGCGAGTTGCCATCGCATGCGGCGTGTGGCGGTCTCTGAGGAAACCGGGGACTGAGCCAGCCGTGTGATCGCCTTCTTCGGAAGCGGTTTCGCGGTGGGCGTCGTTCCCTCAAAAGTCTCACTTGCTGTCCTCTGCTTCTTTGGACCAAGACCTTTCGAAGGGCGGGTAGGCGGGCAGGTGCAAGAAAAAGAGTCGTGTGGGAGATGGGAGCTCGGTAAGATAGCCTACTAGCTCAGTGTTTTTTTCTCCTGCCGAGCTCACCGGTCGTTTTTCACTACTGGAGTTGCTCACGTTTAGGTTGAGGTACTGACATAGCAGATGTTATCTCACAAATGCGGGTCTCTGATAGCACCCGGTTTTTTCGTCGTTAAATTTACATGTGCCATGCTGGTGAGCCATCCAGAAGCGAGTGGTGGACAACAGTGATTTTTGTGGCAACCCGGGTCCATTCATTGTACCCCAAGACCCGGACAAATCGAGTTTACACTATCTTAGTTGATCACGCGACTGGCCCGATACAGAACCGCATCCTCCTGACCGTTTTCAGGGCAGCCTGCCTGTTGCAAACTCCTGACCTCCTGCCTCATGCCGCGTTCTTGAACCAACACACGAAGAGCACACGTCGCCGGGATGGAGCGTATCCGTCTGGTATGGAGGTTGGGCCGATTCTGGTCCTCTTGGAATATTCGGCTCAGCTATAAAAGGAAGTCAGCTTCGGGTGTGTGGAGCACACCAAACGAAAGAGGAAGTCCAGACCATTCTGTTGGTGCAATCCGCACTCGATGAACTCCATTTTTGTTGCCGTGGCAGACGCACCAAAATCGCAAAAAAATTTCGTGAAATTTAGGAAAAGACAAAATGCATGAGGGTTCGGCCAGCGATAACCGGTCAAGCAATAGCCTCCTCATGGATGCCAAGCCCCACGCGGCTCGCCGTTTCGGGTTCGATCTGCGGTAGCTGGCGAGTTCCGCTGTCCTTCTTGCTTGGCAGTTGACGAAGAGTCTTCAGTGACTTCTGGGTTGACGACTTTTGTGGTGGGTTCTTCGGTTGGCGTGTTGCTCGACGGCGAACTTTTGGCGGCGTCTCTTGATCTCGAATGAGCTTGCTCAACTTGTCTTCAGCCTAATGAGACTTTGCTCGTGGCTCACGAGCTGTTTCTGCTCCGCCAACGCCTTCTTCTTAGAAGCGGCCTCAACTCGTCTCTTCTTCCGCTGTTCTAACTCTTCCGCCTCGGCTTCTTTCTTGCGCTTGGCATCCTCGTAGGCCTTGATCATTTTTGGTGCAGTCATCAGCACGCCCCCTTTGATGCAGAACGCCAGCGTAGATGAAAAGGAATGGAATCCAGTCACCACACGCCGACGCACACAGCATCACCGAGACGTTCTCCTTGTCACTGGAGCCAACGACGTTGGCGCGCATTTCCTTTGGGTAGATAACCCGAGGTGGCTTGCCCCTTCGCGTTGAAACCTGCTTCCTCGCAGTTCCAGACTCTGGTCGAGTCGAGGCCTTGCTGGACAATGACTTCGCTCAGGTTACGATGGAACATTCGAATCGTGTCCTCATGGCTTGCCAGAAAGCGAGCAACACTGAGTATCTGGGCCCTGCGCATGGAGATCGTCTGCTTGTGTCGCGTGAGGAAGCCTTGGAGCCATCCTCTCGTCGGAAACATCTCCGAAACGTCGTGTCCACCGGCAATGGCTGCCTGTCGAGCCAAAACGAAGAGGTCATCGGACTCCATGGACATCCCCCGTAGACGTCGCCATAGAATAACCTCAACCAGACCGTTTTCTTCCTCAGCTGCAAGCTTGGGCGCTGTTCCGTTGACAGGAAGACTCTCCCACTTGTGCGTGATGGCACGCTTAGTGTTGTCCGCGCGACACCAAAGCTGTTGGCAGCCGTGTTGATCGATCCTTCACCTAACTTCATTCAGGCCCGCGCACTCACGATACGAGACCACTTCTCGTCTGGGTTGCACTGCTTCCATGGCTTGAATGCGAGGTTTTGCTTTCCGTTTGGCATTGGGGAATTCCTGGGATCTCTTCGCACTAACTTGACTTTTTTTTGGAATGGCACAACTTCCTCAGTTCTGCTCTAATTTTGGCGCGAAAACCTTCGCTGCCTTCAGCGCACAGCAGGCAAGGCGTCTGGTGATTCAAGGAGCTCTTCTACACCGTTTGGGACGGAATAGAGAGCAAACTCTGGCTCCAGAGGACGATATTGAAGCTCATCGTGTGAATTAGTTACCTCCTTAACTAAATGGAATGTAAACGCAGAACGTCCCAGTTTTGAATCCCCGAATTTGTATACCTGTTAAAACGAATCAACACAATGTGGCCTTATATTCTACAACATCCGGCCCAACCAACGTGCTGGCCCAAGCTACCTGCCAGACAGACGGATATCGCCAAGCACGGTCTCCAGTGAGGAGCAGAGCTTCCTCGCATAGTCACATGTACTGTTATCCGTCACAGTGATCCAGTCCATGGCACATGCAATCCGGAAGTCATATCCTGTTTCCACTGAACGAATTGTCTTCTGTCTACCTGGAACCCCAGGTCGTCCCCATGGTGATCGGCAGCAGCTCACGCGGCCGCTGCTGACGCCTCGCGTTCTTCGGGGACTTGTCGGTCTGCGCTAGCGTCGGAAGCGACCCGCTGCCGATGAGACCGTCGTTCAGTCGAAGCACCCACTCGTCGTTGTGATGCAAGCCCCAGCTCTTCATCAGTGCGGCATGGTCTCCGATATTAACGGTCTCTTGTGGCTCTTGATGCACTGGAGCTGGAGAAGCTACTCGGCCACTCGAAGCCAAGACGCTCTTGCGGTTGGTACGCTCAGTTTTGGTATGCGGAGCTCCTGGATTCCACGGGCTGCTCTCGCTGGTAGTCATCAGCAGCGATTGTCTCTTCTTCATCTTGAGATGGCTCTGTAGAAGCGAATCGCTGAGCATCGCAAGCAGGTCGGACGAGGACTTTTGACGCACCCACGTACTTCCTCGGTCCAACGATGGCTTGATCAGCATCCCGCCACGTCTCAGCGGATACGCTTGGTTGGATAGAGGCGTCTCCCGCTGGGAATCGGGTGGCTTGGTGTGTTTAAT
This sequence comes from Pythium dissotocum, assembly GCA_023336355.1. Taxonomy (NCBI): domain Eukaryota; phylum Oomycota; class Peronosporomycetes; order Pythiales; family Pythiaceae; genus Pythium; species Pythium dissotocum. Next base: position 9,176 of record JAADWY010000776.1, read on the forward strand.
CGCACTGTGAAGACCCATCGCATACCGAGGACACGACGCGTCTCGTATACTCTGCTGAAGTCTGTCCATCGCTTCGTGCTGTTCTTGTTGAGGAATGAGCACGAAGCCGTCGCGTTCTTTGTCAGCAACAAGCTGACGAAGCACAGTGACGGCTGCTTCCAACGGCATCCGCTGGTCGATCTCCTGGTGTTGTGTGCTCCACACTTCGAGGCGATCGCCGTTACTATGGAAGTACACGCCCTGTGTGACCACGATCCGTCTCACAGTCGCCGATATACACAACTTGGCGGTCAGGCAGATCGAACCGTCACAGTCTTTCCGATCCACGTCCTTGAGACGTGTCTCGTCGCCAAGATTCTCCTTGCTGAACATCCAAATCGCCAGAATCGGCTCAATCTCCTCGTCTGTAGACGCAGGACCCGCAACTGGTTGGCTCTGTTGGCTCAGATCGTCATTGTCTCGGTCTACCGCGTGAACGCGAGCTTCGTTTGCGTGAAGTACGGCTATCTGAGCGCCAGCAATTGGGATTTTCACCGCTGGAGCAGCCGACGAGGTCGACGACGAGCTGTGGATCGAATGGAACGAGTCTTCATGAGCCAACGCCTCACGGTACTCGCCATCCAGAGGAGTAAGGTGACTCAACCCCGAGTCGCGAGTGTCCAGTGACGGATGCAGTGAGCTCGCTTCACTGGATGAAGCACTCATCTTCGACAGTCGCCTCAGTAGCGCAGCCTGCTCAGCAGTCGCCGTCTTGGTCTCCTTCTTGTCGCGTTTACCATCGACGATGCTGCGCTTGGCTGGCGGGATGCCATGATGTCCACTTGTTTGCTGGGTCTTTAAGCCAGTTGATGTGCCTTTGACTCCACCTGTGTGGGTTTTATGAGGCGACGGTTGCGCTCGTTGGTTTGACGACGCTGCAGCCTTTCCTCGCGTTCCTGGCGCTCGCTTTTCGCCTCGTGCTGGTCGACCAGTGCCTTTCGCTTCCCCCTTTGCCTTCCCCGTCTCCTCGGATCGTTCACTGTTGTCTCCAGTTGTCTTCGCTGTTGATGAAGCAGTAGCTCCGACCACTCGTCTCATCGCGTGCTGCTGTTGGCCGCGGCCGTGGTTCTGTGCGGACAAGTACGCCGCACTGCGTGACCGTCGGCAGACGTGCAGCGCCTGCAAGATCATCACCAGTGAAATCTCTTTGACTGAGGACGCGGAAGTCAACACGAGAGACCCTCGAGGCATTTGCCGACGATCGGCCGTGATATCACCCGCCAGAATCACGGCGAGGACTTCGTACACGTCCACGACCTCCAGTTTCTTCGCCAGGCCGGAGAGAAGCGCGAACACTTCGTCCCGTGGGAGCACGCCTCGGTCGAAAACATCAAACGTACGGAACCGTTCAGTCACCAGCGCGACGGTCTCTGCGTTGAAATGCAACGAGACATCCTCTGGCACGTCGTACAAAGTCTCAAGCCGTTCTCGTAGCCGCTCGTCCGCGAGTTTATCGTGTGAGAGGCCAGTGAGAACTTGTTGGAACACTTGGCGCTGTAGAAAGTCACTGGGTGGGTAGTCTCCGTTATTGGGGGTCTCGTATCCGTGGAGATCGTGGACACTCCACGTTGGGATCGACGCTTGTTCCGAGTGCTGCAGCAGTCCTTGGGATCCTCTGCTCTCTTTCTGGTCTGGTTGGGCAGAGATTAGAATGTGGACGAGTCTTTTGAACGCGTTCTCGGGCTCAGCTTCGTCTGGGAACTTGTGGAATGAACAGTTGAGTAACGCGCCACTGAAGAGATGGAACGTCAGCGCCGGTTGCTCGTCTGCGTCCAAGTACGCACGCAGTTTGCCCAGCACGGCCTGGGCAAAGACCTTCTCGACCGTGCGGATTTGAAGCTCGTCTCCATCTCCGTTCGCGAGTAGCTGGGCATCACGTAATAACTGCAGGAACCGTTCACAGTGGATCGCAGGCAGCCCGTCGCCGTGGAACGACGAGTCGTAGAACCGGAAGAGCTCGTACAGCGTCCTGCGCTCGTCGTCGGTGAGCCACTGGAGGGCGTTTTGGTTCAGATTCCAGTGGAACTGAGGTGTCAACGAGTGTGGCTTTGTGGTCTTCGATGCGGCGACTGGCAACGCGTCTCGACGCAAGAGATTCGGTGCTGTTGCCGGCTTGGGCTCATCCTTCAAGCTGGATATCGTGCCTGTGAGCTTGGAGGCGGCATCAACTGTCCGACCGGCGTGGGGCATCGCACGCTACGGCGATTCACCGTCCAAGCAGGTGCCTTGCTGGTCATTCCAGGGCACTGAGACGCGAGTGCTCGAGGTCTATTCTTGCGCTTCTGAACTGACTGTGAGGTGGGGGGAAGCCACCAATGTTTGAGCTATTTATTGGGCGGTTAGATGCCAAATACTGACGTCACTTCCGGCCGGGGAGGACTATAGATGCATCAAAAGGGCACCTCTCACAAGGAAAGGCAAGGCGATCAGCATGGCGCGAAGCCGGAACCGTGTGGGCGTCGAGCATGGCGATGGGGAACCGCACACAGTGGACGCTGATATGCTGAAGGCGGATGACGACGCGGCGTTGGAACAGAAGAAGCTCGCGATGCAGAAGGAGCTGATCAAGAAGAAGAAGGTGGAGAGGCGAGCGCACGCCAAGCAACGCAAGCAGGCGACAGAATCGCAGACCCAGCGCACGGACGATGCGGGCACAGAACGTGAGACTGTCGTGATGGAGTCGCGTGACACGGTTGACGAGAAGCATACCAAGGAAATGAGCCCAGGCGTGTGTGAAGAGCCACTGCCTCCACAGGAAATCTTGCTTGAGGAGCTTGTGGAGCCAGAAGTTCAAGACCATGAAGACCAAGTGGTTCGGCCTGAGAAGAAGAAGAAGAAAACCAAGAAGAAGATCAAGCTGCAAGAGGAAGCCGACGGCCAGGTGAACGAGTCGACACTGGTAGATGATACCATCGAGTCCGAACACAGTCGAACAGCAACGCCTGTGCCCGAATCGACGGTGATTGTGCCGGCGACGGTCTCCGATCCAACCACCATGACAGACAAACCACAGGAGAACCACAAGCAACAAGGATTCGAGGAGGACCCACGGACGCCAGACAAGTCGTTGAAACAATCCGAAGAGCAAGTGCCAGCTGCCCGTGATCCTATTGACGGCACGCTCGATAGCGTTGGCCCTGTGGAGGCAACTGAGCAGTCATTCGAACATGTCGAGCAGCAGCCTTCGGCGTCTTCACTGCCTTCCGAAGCTGCTACGTTGAGTGTCCACGACCCAGAGGATCCGCACGCGTCCGTTGCGGATGAAAACGTTGAACTGAGACCAAAGAAAACGAAGAAGTCGGTCTCACCAAGTCAGCGGAAGTCGCGTGCGCTCTCAAACGACGATGCGGCGGTGACGATCCAAAAAGCACTGAAGAAGCGGCTGATCCAACAGACTAAGCGGACGCTGAGTCGAGCCAAGTCACTGATGCGAAACTCGTCCAAGATCCTAGCGGAGGACACACTGACAGAGCAGCCGTACCAACCACCACCACAGATTCGACCAGTATTCGTTCCGCCCTTGGATCTCAAGCCACGGCCGCCGTCTCATTCCTCGTCGTCAGAAGGCTCCTATACTGGAAGCAGTGGACGCTCGTCTTCTGGAGGGTCCTACTCCAGTCGTTCGTCTTCGGAGTCTGGATCATCGGCTTCATCCGACCAAGAATACTCCGGCCGTGGCTCTGTGACGCCTATCGCGATGGGACCAACGATCGACATGCTGCTACCGCGTATGCCTCAAGAGGACACATTCCCACAGCGAGACCGCAAGTACGGAGAGCTCCACAACTTCATGGCCACGCGGATCCAGGCACAAGTACGAGGGATGCGTGGGCGGACACTCGCCCAGCAGAGAGCGGAAGAGTTCGACAAGGAGATCCGAGAGGAAGCACTGCGAGAGATCGAACAGGAGGCAAGCGTACGCATCCAGGCACGAGTTAAAGGATACCTTCAAAGGAGACGATTGGGCCTCGAAGATGGTGAGCACCATCACCACCACCACCGGAAATCCGGCAAGAAACACCACCACAAGAAAAGCAACAGCGTGCAGCCTCACACGCCCACGCCAGCCGACGATACAGCTCAGCAGGCTCGTGATTCTCGGGAGTCTACGGTGGTGGAATGGCCCGAAGAGATGGATTTAGAGGCAAACGACGACACGTGGGACGACCTCAATAGCGTGGTGATGCCGCAGAAGCTACGTGCGACCACAGCACTCTTCCTATCGAAGAACAAACTGCGAGTTTTCTGTGGGACGTGGAATCTGCACGCCAAGAAGCCAAAGGCCGATCTGCGTCAGTGGATCCGCTTGAATCGGTACCACATCGTGGCTGTGGGGACGGAGGAATGTGTGAATTCCATCGCGAAAAGCGTCGTGTTCACGTCGAAAAAGCAGTGGGAAGACCAGTTAAAGGAGACCTTAGGCGACGACTACGTGCTCGTGGCGGCACATTCACTGACGGCGATCCACAACGCGGTTTTCGTTCATGAAAGCGTGCTGCCGTTTCTCCACAATATCCAGTCGGACGCTGTCGCCACGGGACTCGGCAACCAACTGGGCAACAAAGGCGGCGTGGGCATCGCATTTTTCATCGGCCACACGAGCTTCGCGTTCGTCAACTGCCATTTTGACGCGCATCAATACAACGTTTCGAAGCGCAACGCTAATTTCCACCGAATCAACCAGGAACTGCAGCTTCAGCCGCTGAAAAACGCCACTGCCGTGTCCTCAGACGCGTCGTTGCAGCCTGTGCCAGGCCTAGGAAAGACCACAACGAGCCGGTTCTCGTCCAGTGGGATCTCCTCATCAAACGCTGCGGGTAGCGGAGCTGCAGCAGCCAGGGGATCCATGCAGTTGTCGTCCTCGTCGTCGTTTCGACGGCGGAAACTCGCCGTCTCCGAGTGTTTTGATCGCGTCTTCTGGTACGGAGACCTCAACTACCTTATCAACGGCACGCGCCGTATGATTGATCTCCTTCTACTCCACAACCAGCACGCTGTGCTGCGGTTTAACGACCAGCTACAGATCGAAATGAAACGCGGCACTGTGTTTTCCCACTTCCAGGAAGGACCTCTCCATTTCCGGCCGACGTACAAGTTCGACAAGCACAGTAACGTGTACGATTCGGGTCCGAAGCAACGGATCCCGTCGTGGACCGACCGGATACTGTATCTATCGAACGAAAAGCCCCAGGACTTGGAGCTGCTGAGCTACAAGAGCCACATGAGCTTCCAGACGTCGGACCACAGGCCTGTCGGAGCAAGTTTCGAAGTGGCGTTCCGAAAAACAGCAAATGCTCCGACTAATGTTCCTGTGGGAACGTCTTCAGAACGAAAGCATTCAGTCCTCTCCAGTGAAAAGGCACCGGAAGACACAGAACAGGACTTTGCGCGCGTGCTGGCGAAGGGATACAAGCCGAGCCAGACACGCAGCGAGGTCTGTGTGGTGCAGTAGTGGAGTCGTACACTACAATAGACGATCAATGAAAGGACTCGACGGATCCCAATCATCGAAAATCAATCGTCTGATTGATAGAAAGGCAACACTGCGACCATCATTCTTGAAATGAGTTCTGGACTGGATCCAACAGGGAGACCGAAATAATTCTTCTCATTTGATTTCATTTCTCGCCACTGGAGATTGTTCTCCTCTACTGCCGTCGGATCCGACGGGGGGAGAGTGGGAGGAGAACAAACCCCAAAGCCTCCCCTCCGTCCACATCACCCTCAAGAACCTACTGGGCGTGAGGTGCTGTTGGGTCTGTGTTCCGGTCCACTTAGTGGATCCAATATCTGAGGGCATCCACCACCAGCCCGTTTCAACCTTCGTGTAGGTGGGCTGTAGGGTTTAGCCGCTGGGACTCGTGGGTTCGTATACTGGCGGTGGGTATGTAAGCCACAGCTTCAAGCATTCGCACAGTCTGAGGGGTTTGAGGGTTTGGCCAGCGATGCGACGCGAGCGGCAGGCGTCATTGACGCTGGATCTCCCGCGTGAGGCGAGGAGTCCGGTTAGGCTGTAGTATTACAGTACGCGCTGTGGTCTATTGGAGGCTTCAAAACGAACACAAATCAAAAGACCCGCGATGACCACTGGCGCCAATGCCAGGGACGAGGGAGGGTCGAGGCACTAGGTCTCCAAAAACGATGGCGAATTCTATGTGATGAGGGAAATAATTGCGAGCGTTAGAGTGGAGGGGGGGGGGGGGGGGGGG
>JAADWY010000777.1:0-15390 GCA_023336355.1 Pythium dissotocum
CCCCCCCCCCCCCCCCCCCCGACTCTGCATGACGACCGCTCTGCGCTGCCAGTACCCGAGCAAGTCCTGCGAGAACCCACGTTCGACCAAGCAAGACGGTTCCCTCCACCGGTAGTGTTCATACTACCGCAAGCTAGCGAACGCGGCCCAGCGGCGATGGCAGTCCAAGTGGAGACACTCGGAAGTCATGAGCCTTCACTCTGTCTTCCGACGACCCTCGGTCGTCGTCCCAGCCACACACAAGGATGCTAGGTCAGATGAACGGCAGCGTCACACGAACGAAGGAGTCGTGGATTCCAGAATACTTGACCACACACTAGTGCTGACATCTACTAATACGGCGCCTGTAGATGACGGAAGCCTCAAGAGCACCGCGACGACTACTCTTAGCGAGCAAGACTGGGAGTTCTTGACCGGTTTGTTGCTAGACCTTGACGACAAATAGATCTATAAAGCAACAGAGAAAGCTTGGCGATTGGACAAAGACTACTGCCAACCTTAGCCGGAGGCTTCGCATGCAGTCTGTATACGTGATGCCAGGAGACGTTCCACGAGGAAACCGGATGCTACACCGTTCACCTGGACTAGTCTTCGTCACACTAAAATGGGTAGCAAGGCCCTTCGAGCATACAGCCGATGTAGTGTGACCTAGGTCACACTATTTTGGCAAATGTGCGTAAAGATAGTGTATTGAAATGTGTTATCACAAGTGCAGTGCTCGGGTGTTCTAGACTACGGCTGACTTACCTTCGTCGAAGTCGATCTCATCGGTCTCGTCTGATTTGCCTTCGTCAGGGTCATTCTCATCAGACTCGTTCTCTGACCAGTCGAACTCCTCCCTCTCCTCGCGTAGCCAGCTCACAGTAACGTTGAACTCGCTTTCGCTGTCTTCCCACTCGCTCTTGTCGGACTCGCTACTGTCGTCTTCCTCGTTGGGTTCCTCGTCTTCTTCCTGGCCATCTCCTGCTTTCGGCGTCGACGGGTCCAAGACGGAGCGTTCGCCCTTGTTAAATCGAGCACGCTTTGCAACGGGGGAACTGATGGCAACAGATTTCTCGATAGGCACAGCAATATATGTGTGGGGGGAGAGGGATTGTGTTCGGGTCCGCTGGTGATGACTCCTTCGCGATCTCACCCGTAGCACACGGCGTGCACTTCACGAGCGAGCCGTAGCCCTCCGTAACACTCTCTCCACAGAATGCATGGCATCGTCGTTTGCATACTTGGCAGCGGTGGGAGACTTGAGATGCATCCTCGAGGCACGTCGGACAGGCCTCCATCGCTGTTCCTCGGGAAATGAACTCTCAAAAATGCCAGCACTCGTGGTGACAGCTGCAGTGATGCAAACTTAGAAATGTACTGAGTCGGAGGTCAAGCTATTTTAGCACTGATGAGATCCTGAAGGAATCGGTTGTTCTGGGCCAGCTAAACATAGACTGAACGTCATCACACTACATTTGCACCCACACTAGTTCAGGTGAACGGTGTACTGTTGGCGTGGAATTCAACACAGTGTGTTGGCTTCTGTGTTACCGTACAGTACACAGACTCGCGTGCCCTGAGTGGTGCAATTTGCACTACAAACACGCTTGGCGCCATATAGTATTCAAATCATTTCGATTCTCCCTCTGTCTGTACGATCACACTAAAAGATCAGCGCTGGCTGATTTCTTTGAGTGAGATGTGTCCAGTTACACGAAGTCATTCATTGCTCACTTCAACAAAACATATCGTGGGAGACACGCGACCGTCTTCACGAAATACAAGAATTCGTGGCAGAATTTGATCCAGGGACAGTACTATCCCATCCGAACAGTTGACAATTTTACAGAATGAATCTAGACGCAATCTACTTGGCAACACAATACACTTAGCCACACCATTCACGAACTACAGCGAAAGGACTAACTTAGCATAGATCAGGGTGGTGTTGTCCTCGTCCAGGTACATGTATCAAGTAGTCCACACTTGCAACAACCAGGTTGTCAGTCGAGAACGCGACTTGCTCAGTCCAAAGTCACAGCACAAGCGTTCTGTTATACTATTATAGTAGCAGTTGCCTTCGCTTCTGGGATTGCTGCTCCGACACACTACAATCGTGCAGTGCGTGTGCGACCGAAACTCTGCCTACAGTATCCCCGCTACTTTGAGCTTGTCTCGGGAAGCCCCTGGAATGTGACAGCTTCTGTACTAGGCATGTCTAGGACTATCCATCCCCCCCTCCTTTGGTTTACCACGTTGACGCCCTCGCAGAGGCAGCAAACACCAAAGAGGAGCACGGAAAGTCTCACTTCAAGAAGAGACGTCCACGAAGACACATCAACGAAACCAGAAATTAGTGTCGGGCTATGCTAGAGGAACAATCCACCACAGCCCCGATTTCCGATTACGTATGGAATCAACCGGAAAAGCGAGTTTGCTGCTCAGTGGCGCAGGCACTGAGGGCAAGTAGATGCCGTGGCTCAAGTGCCTGCTGCGGAGGCAGTCGGAGCAAGAGAGAGGTCTTGCCAATCGCTCTCGGATACATCAAGAACACCGCACTTCCATCACTGAGCGAGCAAGACTGGGAGTTCTTGAGCAGATTATTGCTAGGCCTGGACGAAGAGTAGAATTCACTCACGAAGAATGCAATAGAGAAGACGTGGCCGCTTTCACGATGACTTCGAGACGTGTACTAGCGGTGTCCTCTTCCATCTACTTTGTGTTGCTCCGTATAAGGCGGCGTTTGGGCGGAAGCACCCAGCCGCTCGCGTGTTTCTTGAGGTTGTGTGAGTTGGTAGTGTCGTATGGCTGATGCCTCGATGGATCACAGTCGACATCGCTAGCGTTCCGTACTTAAATGGCGAGTGAACTCCTCGTACAGTCTCCGACAGGCGTCCGTGGAATTTACTGGGGGCAAGATGGCCAGAAAGAGTTCAACGACAGTGCTGGACATGTATCAAGTTGACGCAGTTGATTGTCTCTCCAACCACCTGTAAGAATTGATAGTTAGCTCGGTTTGCACTGTATGTGGACGTCACGTCGTTCAAACCACCTTTGACAACTAATGAATGGCGGCTTGGTTTGCACCTTATGCCACGATCTTGAAGACGGAATCAAGATGCTCTTCCTTCCAATGGTTCTTCAGTACGGACGCTTGCGCTAACATCCCCGGCAAATGCTGTATGAGGAATACAGTACAAATCTGAGATCACACTCAGTCCACTCCGTCCACCCAGTCTTCTCCTGTCCAAAATCAGCCCGCAATACTTAGTAGCAGCCTGTATATGTGACGTCAGGACTGGATCATGCGTTATGATCTGGAAGCCAACAGACTGTATTGGCTTCTATGGACTGTACGGTGAGACAGAAGTCAACAAGAGTCTGTTGGCTTCCCCACCACCACAGTGCAGGTTCCGTTTTCCTCACAGTGTGATCGTCTGTGTGGAGTCTCTACTGCCAAAAGATCAGCGCCACTCCCCATCAGGAACTGATTTTTTTAGTGAGATGTTTCCAGTGCACAAAGTCACTCTGAGCTAACTGCAATAAAACACATCCACGCGACAGAGGAACTATCCCATCCTAACAGGTGACTGAGAATCCAGGCGCAATCCACCGAGCCCTCCAACTCACAGGTCAGGCACACTCAGGGCGTCGGTTGTCTTTGTCTAGGCACTCCTAAGCCTTGTTGTGAGCAGTCCCAGACACGTTTGTGAAGCTCATTCCGCGATTTCAATTCATCTCCTCACAACCACTACCAGTACACCAAACACGCGATGGATCTGGGCTGTCAGTACGCGAGCAAGCCGTGTGGCCACCCACGGTCGGTCAAGCCGGACGGAGAGCTTCACCGATTGTGTTTGTTCCATCGCATGCGAGCCAACGCAGCTCAGCGTCGCTGGCAGACCAAGAAGAAGCAAACAGATCCAATCATAGAGACAGTAGCAGCAGCGAGAGAGGTTTCCCGACGCCCTATGAGCCGAGTTGAAGCCATCAAGAGGAAACGCCAGAAGGCGAGCAGTCAAAACATGCAAGAACCAAGTCACCAGCGGCGGCGTCACGCAACCAAGAGATCCACCCAGTCCAAATACTCACCGCAAACATCAGTGATGGTGTCTGATGAGTCCATGCGCTTTAGTGTGGACTATGAATCCACGCCGACTCACGTGGTCTTCAACGACCAGGACTTCAAGACTGCGGTGGAATATGTGATCAGCAACCAAGACTTGGAGTATCTGAGGGGATTGCTGGTGGATCTGGACGGGTAGGAAGCCTTTGTCGGTCTGTTATTCGCAATAGAAACACGCACGGCATTGCCCGAGATTGTCGACTCTTAGCATGCGTTTTTTTAGATCTTCCGCGGTTCGATTGCACCCAGCCGTGTGGGTACCACTCGTTCTCCCTATCGGTATCTCTGAAAGTAGCCACAACAAAGCAGCCGTGCGTAGGAGAAACCGAGTCTGATTCATCTGCGATCTTTTCCTATTTGTGGATCTTGCAGGATCAGAAGCGTAGCTATTTTACGTGTCGTGCTGAGATCGCTCCACGGTTGCCCAGCAAACCAAATCATTTTGTGGCTGCTCTGGTTATAGGATCTCTGTGGGCCTCATAGTGGAGCGTTGACGATGCTTTCTGAGGTAGAGGAAGCGGCTCCTCTCACGAGCTCATTGCGATTCTCTCATCGGCGCGGGTTCAAGATGAGGGTGCGTTCAATGAGCTCGCTCGTCGCGGCCACTGCGATCGCTCTCGCGGTTTGTCAAGGCTCCAGCTATGGCGTCCACGCGGTCGACAAGTCGACGTCTATGCGCGTGTACTCTCAGGACGGAAGCGTCGACTTCTGCCTGTCAACGGACTGCAGTGCGTCGGCTCCGTCACTGAGCATCATGCCGAAGGCGCTTCTCCAGGACACGACCATCGACTACATGACCAACAACGTCACGTCGTCGACAGTGCTCGCCGACTTCACACCCGTTGAGCTCACGGACCCGCGCTGGTTGATGTCGCTCGCGTACGACAGTATCTCACAGACTTACGGCACTGTCATGTACGCGCGCTCGTGCTTCACGGGCTGCCCACCGATCCCTTCAAGCGACTACATGTACGAAACTACGTACAACTACGTCGACAACCTTGGCATGAAAATGGCGTTTGTCCAGCACGACCAAAATGAGACCTTGCATTCGACCTACGAGTCGTTTGGCTTGCCTGCTGGATCTCTCACCGTGAACGCAAGCTTCGCACTCTCACCGGGATTGAACGGCAGCACAGCACTCAACTACTTTGCGGTCTCTTTCCTCATGCTGGCGATCGACAGCGAAGGTGTGCCAACCACAAACGTCACGATCGAAAGCTACCCCGACGGTCACATGTACTTGAAGCGCGTCTACCTGGGCTCCGATATGTATCTTGACCTGCCTTCCTATGGCGTTGTGGATGGCATGGACACCACAGTGAGCATCGCAGCCATTGGCCACACCTCAGGCGATCTGCAGGATCTTGTCGAGATCACACTGGCGTTCACGACGGTGGTGAGCCGAGTCAACTACGTCTTCGGCGTCGCCTCCAACACACTGCGAGCTGCTACGGCGTCAACAACGCCTTCGCCCACAACGTTTGCGCCGTCGACAATGCCGCCCACTAGTTTTTCACCTTCGACAATGCCCCCGTCGACGACGGCACCGTTTACGCTGGCACCGGTGACGACTTCGCCACCGTCGACGACGACTGGGCCGCCTTCGTCTCCCAATTCGACGGTACCTCGCATGGTGCTGCGCTCACGAGGCGAGTTCTCGTTGTGTGGCGAGTCGGATTGTTCCGACGGCGTGGTGTCCATGGGCTTCAGCGGCCTCGCGTCCAACTCGACGACCGTCAAGCGGTTCGCACACTCGCCAGCGTTCATCTTTGACTCACCTCAGCTCAGCACAACGGCCGACGGCGTGGAGAGGTACGCGTCCCAGTTCAGTGCCTACGTACCAAAGAGCCGCTTGCGTCCATTGCGTCCTTTGACTGGTGGGCTCAGCTCTGACGCCGTCTTCAGTGCAAGTGTCGACCAGTTCTCGGACGATGTCGAGCTTCCGTACGCCGACGCTGGTATCGTCGTCCCGAAAGGCGCGATCAAGTACTCGATCAACATCAGTCAGTGGCAGTTCATATCGCCTGATGAAGTACTCCGACTCAACATGACGATCGCGATCGAGGACCCACGCAACAACTCGGAGAGAATCAACATGGACGAAGCGACAGTGACCATCACAGACGACACCAAGGTGCTTCGCATGAGCGACAGGAAGCAACTCGAGCTACCACTGCGTGCGCTTGTGGACGGTGTCTCCACGCCCATCCAAGTCGACTTGGCGCTCACGCTACTCGACGCCAACCAGAGCATCTCTGGCTACACGATCGCGTTCACGTTTCCGAGGTTCAATTCGACTCTGTACTACGACCCCGTGCTTCGTGCAAGCTCAGGCTTTAACCCCCCGCGCTTGTCATTGGACCAAGTGAAGAAGGCCGGCTCGTGGGTCGTGGCCACGATCTTGCTCGTGCTGCTCGGACTCATTGTCTTGGTGAGCGTCATCCGATGCACCAAGAAAGTCAAGGTCAAGCTCGATTTTTCCAAGATAATCCCGTAGATAAGCTGGATATTGCTCTCGGCTTCATGGAGCTCACCCTTCTTACGAGTACGGCTTCAGCAGTAAGCGGAGATGCACTAGTAGACCTCTAACGACGACGAAAGGCTATTGTCTTATTGTGAAGGTTTCTTTGGAGCGGCTCTTTGGACGAGCGCCGCAATTTGTGATAAAAACCGGTCGCACAACAACGGAACGGGGATGGATCGATAGGTGTACTGACTGTACTTGGGCCAAGTTGGAAGATTGAAGTTGGAACCCACCTGTTGGGTGCTCACGTGACGTAAAGAGAGATCTCCGTCAACCTTTCTGCACTGAAAGAGTTGACAAAACGTGAGTACAATACAACAACAAGAGTCCTGAAGCCTGTGTTGCGGTCTTTCTTGGCTGTTATTTTTTTTTACAACAGAGACGGTCGTCCTCTCCATCCATGTTTTATGAGATTCATTTTTCCACAATTCTGGGTGCAGTAGATGCACACCGAAAACAACAGCACACGATCGACCATTTCAAAAAAAAAACACAAACATATTTTTCTGTGATCGATATCCACGGCTTTGTATACAGAAAACGTGGACCTTGTTCTACGGACTTAGGGCACAAACTGGCTGCTCAACGGGTCGACAGTGAACTGTACGGCATTCTCGAGCAGGTGTGCGATCTCCTCATCGCGCAGCCACCGCGTTAGCTCGAGGTCTTCTGTGCCCATGAGCTGACCAAGCTCGAGGTCGACTGCGCTCGCGCTCGCGCTGGCCGTAGTAGCAGTAACTGGCTCGGCTTGGTTTGTGTGGATCGGCCAATGTTCTGGTGGTGGTGCTGGGAAGCTAGCCTCACGTGCTTGACGTTGGTGGCGTACCATGCGCTTTCTTAGCAACCGCATCTCTTTCGTCATATGCGGCTTGTTACTCTTGCGCTTCTTGACTGGAGCTGCGTCTGCTTGGCCGTCGATTGCGTTCGCTGTATTTGCTGCCCAGTGTTGCCGCCGCTCCTGCCAGCGACGCTGAGAAGCGTTGACCTTTGTGCGATGATAGACGCAAAAGCGGTGGAGCTCTCCGTTGGTCTTGACACACCGGAGGTTCCAGCATGGTTTGTTGGTATACAGACACCACTCCATTCTGTCTGGTGGTGTGGGAGCTCTTGCTGAGAGAGTAAGGAGTGCGTGCTTTGCGGCGAATAGCCGAATGAAGTCCATCAAGTCTGCAGTCGCGAGCAACGCGTCCACGAGGCTTTCTCCCTCTCTGTCTCCCTCTTCCCTTGCAAGCAGCATTCCTGTGATTTGCAAGCCTAGGCCCTGGCTACCTAAAGAACACATCTGACAGGATCAGCTGCTGGATTACGATATAAGAAAGCGCAGGTACAGTATTGAATGGTCGCCCTCGCTGCTGACCAAGCTATCGCAGCCACAGCTTGTGATAACAGGAGTTGCACTGCCCGCCACGACGCTTGCGGTGAGGCGACTGTAGAAGATTTACGAGGTTTTCGATTCAACTTGGAGAACCACTACGCCGCAGAGTTGTGCAGATTCCGCCTGAGCGATTGGCTACGACTCAGCTGCTCAGGCCGTTTCTTCTTCAATCTTGCTCTTCAGCCATTCTCGGAGCTCTAACCACGAGGGACAGAACGCCCCACACTTGTGGGCTCATTCTGTCAAAACGGGGATAGACTCGATTCACGACATACTTTGTGATCCCGCAACTCGCGAGTTTATCGAGGAAAAAAGTACATTCCGGGTAAAATACTCGACGGTGCCGCAGACCAAGTGAAGATGGCCGGTTCGTCGGTCGCGGCCACGTCGACTTATAGACTCGTGTCTTCTTTTTTCTTGCTTGCAATGTTTTTGTTGTTGTGTCTCCTTCGACGAGCGCCGCAATTTGTGGTAAAAACTGGTCGCACGAGGAAGCGCGATCGATGGGGGCATTGGCGAAAGCAAACATAAACGAGAGATCTCAGTCAACTTATTGCGCGAAATGATTTGACAAAACGTGAGTACGATGCAGAAATGCATTTGAAGGCCTTGCGTTCTTGCCTGCGAAGCGAGATCGGAGATTATGAACGTGGCACTTTCAGTAAACGTTTGTAACCTTGTTTACAGCAGCGGGATGCCATCCATGATTTATGGGTGATGCACTTTGTGCGCAATCCTTGAGATGCACACCGAATCAGAAAATCGAGCATTTACAAAAACGAACGTTTTTGTGTGTGTGATTCTATCCACTGCTTCGCAGTATTATGTGTACAGTAGAAGAACGCGATCTCTACTCAACCTTCTTTCTCTCTCACGCATTATGGGTTGGTTACGTGTGCTGGTCGCTCGACGGATCAACATTCGAGTGCGCGGCGTTCTCCAGCAATTGTGCGATCTCCTCATCGCTCAACCAACGCGTCAGCTCGAACTCGTCTGTGCCCACGCTCGTGCTTTCCATGTTCGCAGTAGCTGGCTCAGTTTGGTCTGTGTGAACTAGCTGAGGCTCTTGTGCTGCTTGTGGGTGGCTAGTCGCACGTGCGTGACGTTGGTGGTGTAGCATGCGCTTATTCAGCAACCGCATCTCTGTCGTCATATACGGCTTGTCACTCTTCCGCTTCCTGACCGGAGCTGCGTCTGCTTGGCCATCGATTGCATTCGCTGTATTTGTTGCCCAGTATTGACGCCGGGGCGGCCGGCTAATGTGGATTGCGTTGGCCCGTGCGCGGTGATAGACGCAAAAGCGGTGGAGCTCGCCGTTGGTCTTGACAAACCGAAGGTTCAAACATTTTACGTTGGTGTACAGACTGTACAGACACCGCTCCGTGATGTCTGCCATCGTGTCTGGTATTGTGGGAGGTTCTTCAGGAGGGAGGGAGAAGGGAAGGAGGTGTGCGAGCTTTGCGTCGAGTAGTGGAATGAACTCCACCAAGTCAAAGTCGCAAGCAGCGCGCCGACGATGCTCTTTCTGTCTTTCCGCCCTTCAAGCAGCGTTTCTGTGATTTGCAAGCGAGGTCCTCTGGCTACTACAATAGCACAACTGAAGGGATCAGCTACTGTGATACGATTCAAGACAGCGCAGGTGGCCGGGGGGCCATTGGCCAACTTAACGTAGCCACAGCTTGTGATAACAAGAGTGGCACTGCTCGCCATGACTTTTGTGGTGTGGCAACTGTATTGGGAAATTTACGAGGTTTTCCATTCAACTGGGACAACTTTTTTTTCTTCGACCACAAACGCCGCAGGGTTGTACAGAGTCTGCCTCAGCGAATAACTCACGTCTGCTCGGGTGGCCACAGTGGCCACAAAACACGCGCCAGTCTTCATAGTGGCCAGACCACTCTCTTGCTCGTGCTCCTCGGCCTGAACGTGCTGGTGAGTGTCGTGCGAAGTGCCAAGTCGAGGTCAAGCTGGATTTTTCCAATACCGGTTTCACACCACAAAAAAAAAAACATCCGCGATCTTTCCTGGCTTCATGACGCTCGTCCTTCGATTTTACTCGTACGGCTTCGACAGAGATCGACCTGTAGACCTGTAGGGAAAGGTGCCTTATTTCTGATTGTAATGTTTTTTTGTTGCGGCTCCTTCGACGAGCGCCGCAATCTGTGATAAAAACCGGTCGCGGAAGAAGGCAGGGAGATGGATCAATGGGTGCATTGGCATTGGTGAAGGCTGCCTGTAACGGAAAGAGAGATCTCAGTCAACAATTCGCGCTGGAAGTGTTGACAAAACGTGAGTACGATTATAGAAGAACGAGTCCTGAAAACCTGCGGTCTTTGCTGCAGAAACGAGATCGGAGACTGTCAACGTGGCACTTTTAGTTGAAAAATAGTTGGAGATTTTTGTCTACAAGCAGAGTGGGCTCATGTTTTATGCGACACATCCACACCGAGTCAATAGCTCACACAGTCGAATATTAAAAAAACAGAAGCCATTTTTCGGTGATAAATATCTACAGGTTTTGTGTGGATAGAACGCGTGCTTTTTCCAACTGTGGGCCTTTTTCGATGGATTACGGCACAAGCTGGCAGCTCGACGGGTTGACAGTCAAGTGCAACCCGTCGCCAAGCAAGTACGCTATCTCCTCATCGCTCAGCCACTGCATCAGCTCGAGGTCGTCTGAACTCGCATTCACCGCGTTAGCTGACTCAGCTTGGTCTGTGTGTACTTGCCAATATTCTGGCGGGGGTGGAAGGCTAGCTACACGTGCTTGACGCTGGTCGTGTAACATGCGTTTCCTTCGCTGCCGCATCTCTTTAGTCGGAAGCGGCTTGTCACCCTTGCGCTTCTTGACTGGAGCTGTACACTCCTGGTCTTGCTCTTCTACGTCGATCTGGGTGGATGTATTGGCTGCCCAACTTTCGCGCCGCGACTGCCAGCGACGCTGGGAAGCGTTTGCCTTTGCGCGGTGATAGAGACAAAAGCGGTGGAGCTCGCCGTTGGTCTTGACACAGCGAAGGTTCCAACATGGCTTGCTGGCATAAACGCACCACTCCATGGTGTCAGATATTGTGAGTACTTGCGGAGGGAGGGATGGAGGAAGAATGGTGATCTGAGTGCTTTGCGTCGAATTCGCGAATGAAATCGACCAAGTCGGCAGTCGCGAGCAACGTGTCGATCCCTGGTCTGCTTGTGGCGTTCCTATGATTTCCATGCCAAATCCCCGACTATCAGAGTTGTACCATTTGATTCCGCCTCGGGCTGAGTCCGAGCGAGTCGGGTCGACTCAGTTGCGTTGGGTAGTTCCTTCTGCGATATTACGATCTCACGTTTTTGCGATCCGGTCGTTTCCTAACACTGATTTGGATTTTAGTGGACTAGTCACTGGAATGAATGTCCGGCATTTGTGGGGCATTCATTCCTGTCCACATTTTGCCGTTGTGCCAGTGGTACTACCATAACGTCAACACTGTCGACGCGACAGCATACGATGAACGAGTCACTTGGTTGCATTCGCAATTGGCAAGTTTACGTGTGATGTACAGTAAAGCAAAGCCGCCAAAAGCGAAGTGGGCGGCAGGCATGTAACCGTTGAAGTGACATCACACACCACAATCGCCAAAATCTATCTGGATACTAATACGATGTATTAGAATATGGAGTGATACCCAGTATCACGTGCTCGCTGGCAGAGGCTCTGATCTATCCCTGCTCGGCGAGAGCAGGCATCGACATACTGTGGCTCGAAATCACCAACGAAACTTCAGAAATCCACACGGCCACTCGAGAAGACTAATTACAGTGCCATCAATCAGATCGTCATGGTTTGAGGAGAGGCGACACGAGAAATTCCGGAGAGTGCAACCAAGAACAAAGGAATCCATTGTGCAGAACGCGAGAACTCCAGGATCCTTTGCAAGGACCCATGATCCTTGAAAGGATCTTGGAGCTTGTCTTGCGGAGGGATGGAGAAGAGAGGGAAGTGTGTTGGGTTTGCGTCGAATAGCCGAATGAACTCCACGAAGTCGGCAGTCGCGAGCAACGCTATCCCCTCTGCAAGCAGCGTTCCTGTAATTTGCCAGCGAAGCCCTGGCTACTACAATAACACACAACTGAAGGGTTCAGCTACTGTGGTACGATTAGGCTGGATTGCGAGATACTAACGATTTTACGTTACTAGTGTTTTTAACTCATTATTAACGAGGATGTGGCCGTTTTTACGGAATGGAGGAAAGCTTTCACGTTGTACCACTTCACTGGTACCATTACCGTGACACCCAAGGCGCACGTTGACATGTGAGACGCGGAAGCTTCATGCAGCCGACAACAAACGGCAGCTCGCTGCCGAGCGCCACGGTGGAACTCAGTGACGTATTGAAATCGTGCAGTTGATGTTCACTCAACACACTATCTATGTATTGCATGCATTTTGTTGGTGGCACTACTGTCCAGGCGAGCTCAGTAGAAAGGGTATGCCCATTTGCGCGACTTCAGGTGATGAACTTGATTGCTGTGGCTCGACTGCTGGATCATCGAGGAGGAAAGGGTTGATCTCCTCTTCTTCTTCGTCCACATCAAATAAACTGCCGCTGCTAGCTGATTCGACTGGCCGTTTGCTAGAGCCGGCATTGGAGACAGCAAAAACGAGCTTGCCAACGCGATCTTCAGTCAGGTTGCTTCTCTGTTTTGTGTGCACCAACCCCTGAGTGCTCCACGAACGTTCACTCGCTGCGGACGACGCCAGGATGGTCAGCACACGGCGCGCGAACTCGGCCAACTTACGCAGCTGTGGATTCAGCCCCCCACCAGGTCCAGCAATCTCGTCGCTTACGATGCGAAGCAGTGGTCTCATCGGTCCACGACAGCTTTGCGTTCACGAAGTCGTCGAATTGTTCACGAAACGTTGCCTCATCAAACGGGATCTCAGTCTTCCGTGCAATCTCAACGCCCTCGTCGATGAGCGTCATCAGCTCGCGTTCGCGCGGGAATGCTGCTAGCGGAAGCACTGGGTCGAGCAGATACGCAACGTCGCAGAGCGTTGTGCGTGCACGCTTCCATCGTTCTCGGATGAGCTTGACGACATTGCCCTTGACCGTGCTGTCGAGGAGCGTCTTCAGGGTCGGCATCTCTAAACGTACTGGTTTGTATGCGGGATGGTGCAAGAGGCCGTCATAGATGTGGTTGACACTCGAAATGCCCGTCCGGTCACTTTCAAAAGCTGCAATGGCTTGCTCCACGGGTCGTGTCAAAGCCAACACTGTCAGAGCGTCCTCCCAGAACGTTTGGTCCTTGACGATGTTCTCCACGGTCTCAAGCTTGCCCAGGACGCGTTCACTTGGTTCCGTTGTCGTCGCAGTGCCGTCGTCACCAGCCCGAGGGATCAACACGAGCATCTCGTCCATCACAGCACGCTTGTTTCTGAACTGATTGACCAAATCCTCATAGCGGAACAGCGCCTCGAGCGCGTCGCGATTCCTGAAAACACTTGCCACGCACGTAGCGTGAGAGTACCAACGCGTCTCAACCGGAAGACACAGTGCACGCCGCTTGAGTAGAACCCGCTGCTCTCCTTTAAAGAAGTAGAGAAGCACCATGCGATTGGTGACGAACTTGACCACCGTGACTGCCTTCTGCAGGACGTCGGCCAGGAGCCCAAGGCCGAACATGCTTTTGAGGAGTAGGTTGGTGTGGTGGGCTGAGCAGCCGTGAGCGAGCAGATAGGGGCGTTTTCTGGCGAGCACTTCCCACGAGAGTTTCATGTTGGACGCGTTGTCCGTTCCGATGGCTGAGATCTTGTTGACCCCAACAGCACGCTCGATGTCCACGATAACTGCGTCGACCTCCTTCGCGATATTGACGCCGGTGTGGCGATCACCTTTCACTTCGATTGACGTCCAGAAAGTCGTGGAAGTGAGCACAAAGTTGAACACGCCAGCCTTCCTTGGATTCGTCCATCTATCTGTGACGAGGGTGAGATGAGAGGCCTTCTTGAGCAGCACTAAGACTTCCTCTTTGATTGTGTTGAATACGCCGCCCAGCAACGTGGTGGCGATAGCGTGTCGCGTTGGTACCGTCGTCGTTGGCGGAGCAAAATACAACAGCGCCTTGCGCCACTCTTCGTTCTCGATCATCCGAAAGGAGCTAAACGACGAGTACATGGCCCTTGCAATTTGAAGATGGAACCCTTGTAACTCGCTCTCAGTGATCACACCAACAATACGCTCTTGAGATGGCGCGTCGTCGTGGTTGGTAGGCTTGCGCGGCGTTTTCACGGGAGAGAAGAAGCTGTGAGACGGCGGAGGAGGCTCCTTTCGCTTGTACGCGTCTTTGTGGGCCTTGTTCGTGGCGCGAGCTCGAGTGATCTCCGTCGCCTCTCGGTTCACCAACAGACCCAGCCCTTCGCACTGGCGGGCATGCGGCAAGATGTCACGCCCGAGCTGTGCATTTTGCAGGGGGTGTAAACACTTCGAGCAGTAGACGTCTGGGTGCTGCTTGGTGGCTGAGCGCGCCACCGTGGTGGTAAACCAGCGCCACGCAGGAGACTCCGTTGGCGTCATGGTGGACGTCGTGTCTGTGGAAATGCAGTGGTTGGAATGCGTTGTTGGGGGAATCACGGTCGACGACAGGATGCCGCGACCTTGCGGATGCGCGTAGTTGATGGCAAAGTACCACGTAGATCCCTCTTGCATGGGCAACTTGCAACATGAACAGCAGACTATCTATGTTTTGGGCTGTAGTTGCAACTTTGCGGAAACTCGTTGTCCCTCTCCGTGCTGACGTCAGCGCTTTGCTTGAAGTGAGTGAAAGATTCGCTCTCATTTTGAAAGATTACATCGCGACGCTGGGTAATAACGTAAAAACGTTCTTACATACGTTATTAACTTGTAATGAACATGTTAGGAACCAACCGTACAAGGAAGGGGATGGATCGGTGCATCGTTGAAGGCAAACGTAACGTAAACAGAGATCTCATTCAACTTTTTCGGCTGAACGGTTTGACAAAAGGTGGTTACAAAGAAGAACAAAGGAATCCTTTGTGCACAACGCGAGGGCGCCAGGATCGGAGTGAACCGCATCTCTTTGGTCGGCAGCGTCTTGTCACTCTTCCGCTTCTTGACGGGAGCTGCATTCGCCTGGTCTTGCTCTTCGCCATCGATTTGATTCAGTGAATTTACTGACCAGGGTTCACGCACCGACTGCCAGCGGCGCTGGGCAGCGTTGGCCTTTTCGCGGTGAACGTGGCAAAACGTGGCAAAACGTGGCAAAAGCGGTGGAGCTCGCCGTTGGTCTTGACACATCGAAGGTTCCAACACGGCTTGCTGGCATAAAGGCACCACTCCATTCTGTTCGATATCGTGGATGCTTGCGGAGGGGGGGGGGGGG